>APFE031350813.1:3533-37587 GCA_000404065.3 Pinus taeda
TCAGGCTTATTTTTCTCAACAAGTATCTCATGTTATTTGTTTCATGGACTCCTTGACTTTCATGTTAAATATGTTTTATAATACTAGTTTTTCAGGTGCTATTTAATTGTTTGCCTTGTTTGTGTTTGCAAGTTTGTGATAAAGGAACTCATTTGGATCAAAGAAGCGAAGGCATCCCCAAACTTGCGTTGGACAAAAGGTAGGCCTTAAACACACTTGTTTGCCATTATTTATAAAAGCACATTTAGAGAAAGATAGTGTCTGGTTGGTTTGCTTGTCATTAGGTCTTCTTTAGATTCTAGGAAGGTCTATCTTGTCCGCATGATTGACTCATTCCACGTGACAATATAGCATAGGGGTAACTGAATGGTGCACCTTTCTTTTTAGACACGAAATGAAACTCATTTAGTGCAATTTTTTGTATTGATATCTCATAAGAAAATAATAAAGACGTTACATACTTGGGAACCCAAGTCGGTTGATTATCAAATGCATACAACCTTATCACATTATAATAAGGGAATAAAAACCGACTTCAAATATCTCTTGTTTCATGAGTCTTAACACTTTAACCTGTTCATCTAAGATTCAACTCACTTTTCCTTCAATAATTTTAGCCATTAAAGGATAAGCGAAATAGTCATTGTATTGAGAATAAGCCAAAGGGACACACTGGGGTAATATGACATCAAACCAACGGAAAACTTCCTTCTCTCTACCTTCGGCATTTGTGTTATTTAATAGAAGTCCAAAAGCGAGGAAGTATGTAGGATAATTATATAAAATCAAATGGAAAAGATATGAGCAATGTCGGCACGAGTCAAAAGGAACAATGGTAGATAAATCCACAATAACGTTGATAGCTAGATAATTAGGAAAATTAATGGTTTGTTTTCCAAGCTTAAGCGTGACGAGATGAATTTCTAGGAAGAGAGATTCGTCCACCTTAGAATCATCTACGAGACCGAAAAGGACTGAGAAGAGAGATGTTAAAGTCTGGTAAAAGGGTTTTAGTAAAGTAGTTTGGATGGGGAAATATAGTTTTAGCTCGGGGTCAACGTTTTCAAAAAGGGTTCTAAGGAATTCGAGTTTCTTCTCCTCAACCCACATAATGAACTACTTTTCTAAACCCCTGTCCGATATCTCTATTCCCTGAGCTAGGATACCAGACATTTCTACAATCACCTACTCATAAACCTTTAAAAACACAAAACAACTATTCTTACAGAATATCGCTTCTTGTTTTGGTTCCAAATCTTTAACAAATAATAATATAGAATGCATCTTAAATTAGACAAGCGGGAGTACTGCATTCAGGAATCCGGTCTGAAGCAAGAGATGGTCATTAGTTTAAGTATTTGTTGATGAGGATAAGGTCCTATTTAAGGTAAGAATATTGACGAGGCACACGTTGGTGTCCTCCACTCCCACAAACTCATTCACTAGGTGTTCTTTTCCCACCAGCTTAGCCATAATGGATCAACTGAACAAGATTACTATTGTAGTCAAAGAGGGGAGGAGAAATAACCACTTATAAGTGAATAAATTTGAATTCAGAGTGAGCATGTTAGCCTTACAATTTTGACAGAACCATGGCCGAATTCAAGCAAATATCATGCAGATAGTGAAAAGAACGAGCGAAATGGGAAAATATGGCAACATTTAGACTTAATACTAGCCTAAGATATGCATTAATGTAGTGGAAATGTGGAAGATCTATGTTGGCTTAGTGAGTCCCGACCCATGTTCAAAGTTAAGTTTTCCAAACAAATCCCTACACTACTAGGCCTTTCGGCATCAACCTATGAAGCGCAGACTGAAGTCTCACTCAAACCAGTATGGGGGGATGCTGAAACCACGTGATGTCGTTTTATGTCCTAAACCTGCCTTCGCATAGATCGATAAGCCTTAGCTCTTATTGATATAAGTTCCCTTAATCAGATTCTATACCTCTGCGAAGGTCTACGACTGTCTTTTGCAGACCCTAAACAGGTGAATAAACCACTTACATGCCTCTGGGATTACTCCTAACTTTGTATTCACCCAAATCGGCTTAAGTTTTCAATAACTTTAACATGCAACAAGATATTCTTCACATAATAGTTATTATTACATGTGTTCATAGAACAATGTAAATCGTGTAAAATCGAGCATTAATATAGTAATAGTTCATAAACCCATCATTCATCATAGCATAAAAGTGCATTCATTCATAACAGAAATAGATAGACAAAACATAGGAAATATTATAATAATTTCTTTATTAATACTTCAGTTCTTCTTACAAACTCAAGAATTCCTTGTGCACTCAGCTATAGGGGTCCATGCACTCAGCTGCAGACTCTACTCTAGGCCTCTGCACACATAGCTACAGAGCCTCTCTTCTACTCGAAGACTTCTTCACTCTTTCTCTTACTGGCCCATTACATTCAGCTATAGAGCCTCTCTTCTACTCTAATACTTCTTCTCTCTTTCTCTTACTGGCCGATTACATTGGTTTCCCCTGTACAGTCCTTTACAGACTACGCCTCTACCCATCTGGTCAAATAATTAGTCACGGTGATGATATACCGTGCACCCGTCTTCTTCCCTGGAGGCTGAATCGGTCATACAAAGTCAATTGCCCATCTCTCAAATGGTTTCAATGACACCTAAAGATTCAAAGGCAACTCATCCCTTTGTGATGGCTTGCCAGTCCTCTAACATGCATTACATGCTGTACAATAAGCCTTGGAATCCTTATGCAATTTTTGACACCACAACCCAACATGTAAAATATTCTGCATTGTTTCTTTTCCTACATAATGGCCTCCCATAGCCTCTCCATGAGATTTAGCTACCATACTGCTTTGTTCAAAATGAGGCACATAGCGTTGCAATATCTCGTCCAATCCCATGTTATATAAGTGACCTGCAATAACATAAAAATTTGTCACACAGACCACTAATTGCTTGTTGTGTTGACTAATGTATCCTTTTGGAGTCATTGCCGTAGTCAGGAAGTGCATAATTTTTGTAGAATTATTGTTTGCTATGTGCACCACAAAGAGCTACACATTAGGTATCCTCTCCTATAAATTGGTAGGCTCCTTTCTTGTTTCAATGTGCGACAGATGATCTGGCCCTGCATTCAACCTCCTTGGCTTCACAATTACTTCGAAATCATACTCCTGAAACAACAGCAACCATCTACATATCCCTTCCCCCCCCCCCCAACATAGGCTTGTTGACTAGATACTTTAATGCAGAATGGACTGTATACATCTTAAATTTTCCGCCTAGAAATTAATGCCTGAACTTCTAGAGCGCATACACTATAGCCAACCCTTTGTGCTTTGTCGTCGAATAATTCTTTTCAGCCTTAGACAAATTCTTGCTCGTAAATGTTATTGGGTGATCTAATTCTCCTTCACTGGCTTGTGTCAGCACTGCTCCCAGCATAATGCATGATGCATCCACATGCACATTTAATTCCTTCTTCCAATCTAGGAAGACTAGGATTAGGATGGTGACCATCTTCTCCTTTAATACATCTAGGCTCCGTTGACATTCTTCATCCCAACAGAATATAGCATCTTTCTTCAATAGCTTTTCCATCGGCGTGGTGATCTAGGCATAGCTCTTGATGAACTTTCAATAGTATCCAGTATGACTGAGTGTTATGCGTAGCTATTTAACACTCCTTGGCACCTCCAAATTAATGATGAATGTGATCCTACAAGGTCCACCATTAATCCTTGTCTGCACACCACATGACCCAACAAGAATCTAAAAGGGACGCAAAACAAACATTTCTTCAAGTTCAGCATGATCTGATACCATCAACACGTATCTAGCATCAAGCACAAACTAGCTACATGGCGTTTGACTAGTCCAAACACTGTCCAATGTTCAAAATATACCTCCAAAAACATGTGAAGGAACTCTTTGAATGACGCAATGACTATGCGCGAGAATATTGTCAGCGCATTCTTAAGTCCAAAAGGCATTACCGTATACTGAAAGAATCCCCACTCAGTTGCGAAGGTAGTATTATTCCTATATTCTAGCGCGATCTTTATCTGATGGTATCTAGAGAACCCATCAGTGAATGAATATGCTTCCTGTCCACAAACATTATCCAATACCTCATCTATGAACGGAGTTGGGAAAGGATAATGAATGCAAGCATCATTCAACTTCCTGAGATCTATGCAAATCCTTATTTCATCCTTCTATTTCTTTTCCTAAACTACCATTGGACTCACCCAATCGGATTCCACCATTGGTTCAATAATACCCGCTACCAACATCTTGTCCAACTCCAAGTGGAGCTTTTCCTTGTACTTAGGATTAAGGCGATATGGACTATTCTTAACAGGCTTCACGTCTAGTTTCAACGTTATTTTCATCACTCCCAAATCACCTATGATGCGTTTTAAGTCCAAAAAATTTGTAGGGAACAAATTCTGATATTTGCGAAGCAACTCAGTGACCTTATCCACCATAGCATCATCCTATTAGTCCCTTATCTTCGCAAACTTCAGCTCCACCTCTATTCCAATGTTCACTTGTCTAGTTTTCAGTGATGCGGTGATATCTAGATTCTCTTTCTATAGTCCCTCAACTTCGTGGTGACCTTCCGCCTCTGGGATATTAATGTTTCTTTGATCCTCATCTTCTTCTTCAACAGTCACATTGTAGCACTATAGTGCATGGTGTAGCTGTGTGGTCCAATCTGGTTGAATCAAATCCAAGGGATACTGCAAGATTTTGAAGATCGCTACCTTGACCTCCTGCAACACTTCATTAATGTATTTGAATCCATCTTCAAAGATGAATGTCATTAAGAATCCTTGTCTCAAAATGTCCCACTCATCAGTGTCATGGCAGAGCTCTGTTTCTAGGTACCAATTCATTGGTATTACATCCAAAGTATGGTAGAACAAATGCACCCACTCCAGTTGTGGTTCTACTCCATAAGCGTCAGTACATTTTTCTAAGTGATCACGCGGGTCACTCCTCCCATCATATTTCTCTATGTGATGTAGGTAAGTTCCCTCTGTGGACAGAGACAACCCCTCTAGCCCTAGAGTGGGTGTAGTCACAGCAAGACAAAGACAATAGCTAATTCCTTAAATAGTTATCATTGAAGAGGCCTACCTTATACCGGTGTTTGATGAAGTCTTTGTCACATTACTTCAGCTATTTCTTTCTTCTCCTTAATGAATGATTTACCTGAAACAATATATGAAAATGACAAAACACATAATAGAGCATAATAATGAAATATCTACCTATAGAGTCAAGGAACCATAAGCTATCAACATACAATTCATACATGATATAGGAAATAATCATTGATTGTATTAATGTAAACAACAATAAAGCTTACAACCACGCCTTGATGTCGCAAGCTTCCTTGAAGGGTTAGATCAGTATGTTTCCATAAGCATTCACTCTCAAAGGTCTCCCAGAAAGACTGATGACTCTCTCTCACCCAAAAGCACAAGTATGAAACTAAGGCAATCAAAACAAGGCTTCCTTCTTATAAACCCATTTTACACTCTCAATCCACAACATGAAAGGAAATCCAAACTGTAAGCTATTAACCCAACAAGCTAAGAACTAGCACACCAAAAACTCAACTAGCACTCTAAAAACAAGCACTCTAAGAACTAGTTGATCATATTCATGGAGGATGCTTTGATAAGAGGAGGAGCCTCCATAGATGAGGGGAGAGGAAGCTTATCTTCAAGGGAGGTTACTCAAAAGGCAGTACCACCATCTCAAATGAGGAGAGGCGAACTTCTTTGACCCAAAAACTAGCTCTAGAACCACCCAGAAGTATTTTGTTTGAACTAATTCGCCATATCTAGGTTGTCACAAGTCAAACACTGAGACTCAGAGATGACGTCGCAAGGCGTTAGTCCATTCAGAGCTATCGTCGTAGGCAAGATACCGATGACCTGCGACAATCCCTAACATCCAACCGTCTCTGAGAACAGATGTACTCTTGCAACAATGTCGCGAGGTTCTCATTCACTCTAGGTCATCATCGCAAGAATGATACCGATGTCTTGTGACGATCCTGAAACATAGGTAAAAAGGGTCAACTTCAGGATTAATGAGCATGGTTAATCTTCTTGAGTGATATGGAAGATATGGACACATATTCTGATGTATGACATAAAGTAGATGCCATTTAGCAACTGACTCTACCCGGGATCAAGGGATGCAGGGTCGGTGACAAAATATTGTGTAACAGATGCCCCCTAAAGAATGAAGGCCGAGAGAGTGGGAGGGGTGAAATTATTTACAAAACCATAACTGAATTGGAGCACCATCGCATAGAACTTGCAGACGTAAATGCAAATGATATCTCTGATAGTGAAAGAAGTACATGTAATCGAGGTATGGGCGCAGCCGTCCAAATAAAAATAGAACTAGTTTGGGGTATGGACGCAGCCATCCAATCGAAAAGACAATATGAAAACACAGGTATGGTTGCAGCCATCTAGAAAGACTCAGGTATGGTCGTAGCCATCCAATAAAAAGAGTCATGTATAAATAATCCACTAAACCTAGACTTGTGTAATCTAAGCCCAGGGTCTTGAATCCTGACCTATCCATCGTACAATTTCTAATATGCGAATAAATGTGTTGAAGTTGAACATACTAGAAAATTACTTGATTACTGGCCAATGATGTGAACCATTAACAAGTGTGAGAAAGACCACCAATAATGTCAATGGTTCTCAAGGTACTGCTAGTACAATCCACAAAGTGTGAAGAATGATATGGAGTCGAACACTTGTGAAATCACCTGATCGGCGACCAATGATGCAAGCCTTTCATCGAGTGTTAATAACTTTCCATTGAGGCATGCAAGCTCCAAGGTACTCGACAGGAGTCTCTAGATCAACTTCTTGGATAATGAGTTGATGTCGACAGGAAGCGATCCATCACAGGAGGGCCATAATGTTTCCCACATCAACGAGAGACAAAGGAACAAGATGTGGATGTATGAAATAGAGAATCAGAGGAGGATGTAAGGGTGCAAACTGCAGAAGGATTAAGCACTTGAACATATCGGTGACATGACTTTGGAATGTGGCAGCATTTTGGTAATAAGGGATTGAAGGTCATGTAGAGACAATAGGGATCGAATTGAATGAAGCAAAATGAAGAACCCAAATCCCAGAAGGCCAATGACGAAGTGAGGATATCCCAAACCCGATGAGAAGCAACAAAGTGTCAATGTTTAAGAGCGACAATCTGCCGTAGGTAATCAATAGAATATTTTGAAATTTTCCCCCACCATTGTTGGCGAGTACCCCAACTATTTTTGAAACACAAGCTTGAAGGGGATAGCATATGCTTGCAATATAAGTCTTTCCTTCAGACAAATCTAACCCAGTGAAATTTTAACAAGCCCTAGGGAGGAGAAGCTCGGGTCTCATCATGGCGATGAGTCTAATGTCGTTAGGGTGTAACAAGTACGACATAGGTAAAAATCAGATCCTTTTTCATGTTTAGAGAGTTTGAAAAAGACATGGAAAAGAAAACTCCAAAGGGGTCCTTTTCCTAAGTTTGTGTCTCTCAAGCCCGAAAAGGTAGAAAATGATACTCGATAGAACCACTTGATCATTTCAGTCAAGGAGTACCTTTCGTAAATAGTGCCTCTAGCCCGAAAAAGTAAAAAACTTACTGGGGACATGCCATTTCGTAACCATTAACGAGCTCGAAATGACAAGGACTCGACAATATTCTCACGTTTCAAGAGTAAAAAAATAGCTTAAAGTTGACTCAAAAAGGATTTTTTCGATATTGATTGAGTATATAATTCATGCATCGATCATTGCTAGTGCTCGAAACACCTGTCGCTGCACAAGAAAACGAAAGAACAAAATCTTCCTCGCAAAACACGCATATAAGCCAAAACCCTAATTTCAAACCTTAAGGAAAACCCTAAATTTTTGAAAAAAAGGTTATAAAGAGACATTATGGTAAAAAACCAATTTACTTGTGTTTTTTTACTGTGGTAAAAACTTCAAACATTGTGTACCTTGTGAAATTGAGTGATCGATTCTAGGAGGCTCAGTGGTCCATTGCTTTTCACGCTTCTTCTAAGTAAATGCCCTATCCTTACCTTTGTTTTTACGCCAAAATTAGATGCAATTTCATGTTTTAAACCGGGGTTTAAAGGAATTTTTTGGGCAAAAATTCTACCTCGGTTGTTTCAAGTTTCCCCCGCAGGGTTGCGATGACCGAGGAATTTACACGGGTAAAAAACGGGATCATCACAGGAAAGTGATTTACACCTACGATGACCCAAAATTTTGTGAACTATACAAATTGGCCCATTGCTGCTATTTTAAGAACAACTGCGACGAGCGCCGAAACCCGAAAATCTTCATTTATAATTAGTTTTAAAAGGTGAAAATGGTTGGATGGCTTTTTAAAAAGGGATGTTTGTGCATGCATGGATAAAAATGGTGTTCGTATGGCAAGAACGTACCCATGACCATGATGATGAGATGGGGATGGTAGATTCTCAGTGTCTGAACATCCTGCGAAACGGTGGGTTACTGAAGTTCTTCCTAACACCACTGCTAAGAGCACAAATGGAACTCTTAGAGTATTTGATCCGAGCATGGACTCCAAATGAAGGCAAATTCGTCATCTGTGGGCAAGAAATTGAATTTGATGCCATGGATATCTATTTTTTGACTAGTTTATCAAGGAGAGGAGATATTCCCCGCATGGTGGGAACCCGAGTTACTAGAGACTTTATGGATACACTCATCGCAACACTGTGCCCCCAAGGAGCACGAAAATCATCAAAAAGTGGCAAGCTACAAATCATCATTGTTAATGATTTGTCACTACAGGTGCTACTATTCAATATTACCAGAGCAGCTAGGTCCCAAGCTTAGCATGGGGCGACCAAGACTCAACTACAGTTAACCCAAGACTATTTGAACCCTACTATGTTTAACTGAGTAGAGGCTGTCTCTCAATATGAAGAGACAATTGACCAAGTGCCATCAGGGTGAACCGAAACAGTTCGGCTATGGCTCAATCTTGATACCGCTCATGTTGAAACTAGTACCAATCCTCTAGAGACAGGACATGACGGTGGAATGGCTAGGACCATGACAAACACGGATTACTCGTTGTGTTATCGTGATGCCGCGAGGAAGCAGTGGCCAACCTATATCATGGGGTCATGAATTTGTTGAATGGATGAACCATCAACAAGTCATAGTCGAGGATTGGTCGTACGCTGGGATGGACATCAAGGGAGTTCTATACATGATACTTCCTCTTGGAAAATAGTGGGACGAGAGAGGTAAAATACTCAGTTTTACTGATAAAATTTTTGTAATTTTTGTCTTTTTTGGATTTTAAACATACATGCCCTAATTATTATGTTCAATTATTTGCAGATGTTGGACCTGAAAGACCAGTAGGTCTCGCTCCTATTGCCTGAAGGGTTGACAGAGAGATTGACTTACCACCTTTGGGTGGAGATGCTGAGGAGGAGATAGCCCGTAACCTCTGTTAGCACCTAAATCCGCCTTAGGCTGAAAGAAGGCAAAATTCAGGGTAACCACAAACCACGCTTAGTCTGGTAGCTAGCCCTACCAAAACAGGAGAGGGCTCTCTTCGAGTCACGCTCAATGAATAGATAAATGAAATGGCCTGAGATGACTTATAGTTAACTATTTATCTTAGGCTAGTAAGTGAATATGGATACAAGAAGTGATTTTTTATGAATGACTGTGTTTTTGGGATGGTATGGGACCAATGGACCTCAATGAACAAAGAACTTGATACAAAGGCACAGATTACTTCGTGAGGCAAGATAGGCGGAAAGCCTAGAAATTTAGTTTAAGATAGAGCGGAATGGAGAGATTGATTAAGAGGGTGAAAAGGGGATGGACAACATGAATCCTTTTCAACAGAAGAATGACCATTGAACATGAAATTTTCCCACAGGCAGAGCAATAAAATTGAATTCTACCTTAGCTAACTTAGAAAATTTCACTGGAAATGAATATGAAATGAACTATGAAACATAACAAGATACATATGAAAAATAACGGACACATTTGCTTACACCTCACAACCACATGAATCTCATGAAACAGAGCCAGCTGCCTTTCATTAATCCTCTGTAAAAAATATACAATGCAGAACAAAGTTTCTTTCCCACAGTCTCCCAGAAGTTACAAGCCAACCAACCCTTTGCAAATAGCTTGCATACAATATATAGAATGTGCCATGAAGAGATAGAACGCCCAAGGGTTGGGGAGTTACTCGAATCATCACAAAATGAAGGTGGAGAGCCAAACATCAACTACAGGTGTAGCGCCACAAACATGACAAATGGCTTGGGTGGCCGTTTGCCTTCCTTTGCCACTTGGATAACTGCCCATTTGGAGTGAAAATAATTTTAAAACTGCCTTAGGTGCCGAAAAAATGAAGTGCATATGAGGGGGCCCACTTATGAAAAGTTGGGAAGCGAAATTTCGCGAAATAGAGGCATTCTGAGCCTTTTTTCCTATATGCATCGCGCCCTTTTATGTATGCGTTGTGCCACTTTGAGGCTAGTTGTGAGGCACTTGTAGGAGTCCAAAATGTGCCCAAGTGCACTCGTTGGAAAGCTTGTCCTGTCTACTTTCCAACCCAAGTGGAATCTGTAAATTTGGAGCTCATTTACCCCTCAAAATATTCATTCTCCCAAGACTGCTTCCTGTGTGTCAAAATAGGGGCAGTGAGGCTAGTGTTTCGGTGTTTTTGACCTCCTGGAGACTCAAATCATGCTCAAATTTCTTGCCCAAGTGCTAGTAGTCATGATTTTTCTTGCTGAATCCAAAAATTCAAACCATTTCTCATTTGGATCTACCTACGCGTCACGTCAGTGGCGCAACGCGTATAGAGAACAAACTTGTGTTTGTGCCAAAAAATTTCCATGCGACCAAAATTTTCCCAAATTCCTTGAAATTTTGGTTGGAGGTTCTCTAAGAGGCACTATGCTAGGCCATAGAAGCTTCAGCCAAGATTCAAAGTTGATCTTTCTCTTTTGCCTCTTTTGTTGCTCTGCTCAATTTGGCCTTGAAGTTCCTTATCCGGGCCTTTGCACTCATGTTGCGTGCCCTGTAATGATAAACCATATGCCTCAATAATGCTTTGTCCTAGTTGCTTTCACCAACAGCTTCTCTAAGTGAATGTTTATCGTCTTGAACCAAATCTCTCGATCAGCCTCTATCTCCTGCTGAATGGGTGTCCTCTCATTTAGGCTTCATTGGGCAGCCTGCTGGTCTTCACGTATGTTTTGCCACCTCTATGAGGCCTCCTGGTTGCATGTACCTCTGTTGGTGAATCACTGTGTGTCTCTTCTTCATGATCATATGACAGATCATATGTCATGTCTACTGCTGGACAAACTATCTCAAAGACAGAATGATTGCTGTGTACAAACTGTGTACAAACTGTGCTTGCACTGCTCTTTTGGATGATGTATTCAAATTCTGCCACCAAGGGAAAAAAAAACAAATGCAACAGGGACTGTTAGGGATTGTTAGGAAGGGGAAACAATATTGAGGAATGTAAATAATTGGGAGAAATTAAATAGGGAAATATGGGATAGGGTTTGAGGGTTTGATGCATGGGAATAGTGTTTAGGGTTTGGGATTTGTTGATAGGTTTTGTTGTGTGGGGTTGGAGGATTTAGGATAGAGTATGTAGGGGAAAGGGGTAATGAATTTAGGTGATAGGGATTTAGGGATTAGTGAAAATAATGGAAAATGGGAGGGAGACAAAATCTTGGTGGCAAAAATAGTGAATTGTAAACCTAGCTGCAATTGGCTTGAGGATCGCTTAGAAGTAGGTTTTGAAAATTTTTATTGCAACCACTATCACCCATTAACCACCGTATTTTAACATAAAATTTGACGCAATGGCAATATAGCAAGCCTACCTAGAAAATCTAGGCAAAGAATTAGCAATTTGGAGAAATTTCAATGAATTCTAGGCCTTTTAGCCCTGTGCGTCGTGCCTCCCATGTGTGTCGCGTCTCCAAGTGCGCTGCGCTCTCTATGTGCGTCGCGCCTTCTTCCAGGTGACCTTCGGAGGCCTTTCTAGTGTCCACATTGGGTACAGGATAGATTTTTGGAAATTTCTTTGAGTCTACTTTCCAACCCAACTGGAATGTGTTAATTTGGAGTTCATTTGCCCTATCAAAAATCAAATCTCCCAAGACTAGTCAAAATGTGCCAAATGAGTCTGCCTAAAGGTAGAGTGTTGTTACAGTCAACTTTTGAATGCCTTCCTCAACTCCAAATTGAGCTCATCATAGCTCATTGGAAAGATATTTGTGTCTAGTTATCCTTTGACTCATCAAGAAAGTAATTTAACCAACCAAGCTAGGAGAAAACTTGATTTTCCCAAGGTCGCTACAGAGGTGCATCAATTCTCCCGAGGCGATTGTATTTCTGACATTTCTCTAAAAACATGACACCTGTGTAAAAAGTGAAGGAGGGTTTTCTTCCTTGGTCTGTTAGAGACAAAAAAATCTCTCATGTTTCCCAACATCATCTTGTATTTCTCAGAAACATCATTTGAGTGAAACCTATCCCGATGTGTGGGACAAGGGATTTGTTTAAATGAAGTGAAATGAAGGGGATAAATGACTTCTAAATTCTTGGGAAAATTCTTGGAAGTAGGAAGGGATGTTAATAAGTAGGGGAAAGTGGAATTTTAAAGATTGAGTGAGGGAAAGGGGTCCAAAAAGGGAAAAACATAGGTCCAACCTAGAAAATTGCCAAGTTGTAGCAAGAAACTAGGGTTTGTGCGAAAATGAGGAATTTGGGGGATCTCAGTGATAGGAAGTGTTTGATAAGGTATTTTAAGGATAGGGGAAGGTGTATGAACATCAGGATACAAGTTTTGCTGATGATTTGACCGTCCAAGAGAAATTGCCTTCAAAACCCTAGGAGAGGGAAATGACCTTACCTAGGCGCAACTGAAGCATGAACAAGTTGTAAAATGACCCAATGGAACTTGACATGATATAATGACAACCCTCTGAAATGATGGTACACTCAACTGAATGGTGACATGGAACGTCATTTTGACAACTTTGACAAGGGTAATCAAACCCTAGACCTAATGCCTAGTGACCAAATTTTGCTTGAAGACTCACTGAAATGACAAAATTTGACCTTGACACCTTAAAATCACTTTGTAAGAGCATGTTTGATCACTAGAGGAAGGCTGCAAAGACTGATACTAACAACCTAGAGGGTCTAACTAAGGGGATCCCAGACTATAGAGGATTCGAGGAGATTCCTAGGTAGTACCATTGACACACCGTGGGTGTGTCGAACAGGATACACTGGCTGCTTCGACACGTGGTCTGAGCAGTGGTCTACTATAGAGAGCATAATGCATAGTACACTTCTAGATTTCTTTTCTATAGATATTTGAGAGACATGTGTCTCACGATGTAACTGAACACACACACACACACACACACACACACATATAGCACCATGGTGCGCAACACATGAGATACATCTATCTATGTTTTACTATATCTACTTATTGTGTTTGAATGCTTTCTTATGATTTATAATTTGTGAAAATTTCTATCTAATACATAATTCACTAATGCATCAGTATATTTAATTCAATATATTCAACATCTGCATAAAAGACAAAAGACACAATAAGCAAGAAATCTCTTTACACACCAAACCAAAAAAGGTACATCGGTACATGGGTTCATTTTTACTCAAGCTCGAACAACGAAGAACTATGCTTGGATTCAGTTTCATGTTTACACAAGCTTGAAATGAAAAAATATGCTTGAATAAGGTTCGTATGCCCCCAACATAGTGATCCAATCGAGGTACATGCCCCCCAAGCTTCATTGCATTCAACTGGGTGGATGGAATGAAGGTTCACTCTCGAGATTTAGGAAAGACTGGACTGGGATTTTACGAGATCTTATTCAAAGACTTGATTTGGAAAAGGGTGTTGTTTCATATTTTAATGAGATTGACATAGTGAAAGAAATATCCTCAAGACATTTGTTTTGTTTTTGAACGAGGTTGAAACAAGATCAATAACTCTTGTCAAGACACCTTGATTCATTTTTTAACGAGCTTGACACTAGACAAGAAACTGTGCTCCATGATGCCTTATTCATTTTTTAACGAGCTTGACAAAAGATAACGAACTATGCTCCATACCCCTGGTTTCATTTTTAACGAGGTTGACACGGGAACAGAACCATCCTCGCGACTAGTTCATGAACCATATGAGAACATGACTCCCAATAGGTCTTCACTAGATGGAAGAACCATGCTCTAGGAGGAATACATGTCATGGGGCACAAACGACAGATTGGGTTCCAATTCCCCCAGTACATGGTGTACGAGACCATTTGCGTGATCATCAACAAAGGTGGAGACGGAACGGGTAGCCACATAATTAACCTGTCGCAGGGAAGGTACTGCTAGAAAACAAGAGCTGATAGGGAATGATGGTTTCACAGGAGGTACCTGGTGACCAAAGAATGACAATTGATCTATAGTCACAATTCTTCCGTCATGTGCAAAACAAAACACACAGAAAAGTGAAGAAACAAGAGCTCCCATGACATAAATATATTCGCGGCCAAGGAGAAGATTGAAATCCAACACACGTTGGATGACCATCATGTCTATATCGACGGTTTTACCTCCCAAAGTAATAGGGAACTTCACAAGGATCCATAAGGTTGACTAGTTCCTCCGTCGAAAGTCAACAGATTTTGGGTGACAGGCACATGTTGTGGGGAGCCCAAAGCTTGCTAAGTAGTGGAAGACATGAGGCTAACATATGCACCTTCATCCAATAAAGTGCCAGGTACCACCATATTATAGGCGTGCACGGTGATCTAGAAAGGCACATAAGATGGGAGGCCGAAAGTAGTCAAGTGACTCTAATCGAAGGAAATGACAGAACTACTTGGTGGGGGTATCATATGATTTCCACCATGCTTTGCAGGAATCGAAGAAGGACTTTCTTGATCATCTGGGATAGGAGGGTCACTCTTTAATTCAGAATAATTTGAAGAGATGATAAGAACATGAGCAGTATGATCATGACTCTCTTCTGGAAAATGGTAAGGAACCGAAGGCGGAGCCAAATCTACACTCTTTTCGACCAATGGTTGGTCGGGAACAATCATGAGAGAGTCTCACTCAAAGAGAGCAAGACAAGCAAGAGATGAATCCAAGTCAATCTCATTGTCAACCGAGAGGGGTCAGAAGAAAGCCTCTGATAACCAACCGAAAGTTGGGGTTGAGGAGCTATAAGATTTTCCAAAACAGTGGAAGCTTTATCCATGAATGGACAAAGGTGAAGAAGATGTTTGCCTTCACATAACCTATAGGGGAATCTAATCTTCTCTTTCTTCTTACCACTGCTAGTTGAGGGTGTAACATCGACATGATCTTTAGAGGGTCATGAGGATTGATGAGTTAGATCTTGAGACCATACTTCTAAGATCCTAGGAATACCAAGAGAATCATGAAGAAAATGGTCACCCTTGCTTAGCTTACAAGGAAATTTAACCTTCCGTGGAGGATCAAAAGGTTTTTCTACCGGAGGTGTACTCAGAGAAATAGTTGCATGGGTGGCCTCTTGCTTATCTAACTTCTTCTTCTTCGTCTTCCTCTTCTTCTTCTTAGCCTCCTAGTTACTGGATTTGGAAATTTCACCAAGCGAAGTAGAAGAAGAGGGTGAAGAAATATGGGAAGAAGGCGAAGGGTTAACCTTAGAATCATCTTGTCATGATTCAAATGAAGGAGACAACGAATAGGAGTTAGGGCACTCAGGACCACCGAGGTTGAAAACAACGAAACACGTACCAATGGTTAACTCAAGCAAGGACGACGTTTCCATATAAGAAGCACCAACATTTCCAAAAGAAGGAAAAGGACTAGGATTCCCATCCGGGGGGAGACCTTGACTGGTAGACCCTAGAAATGTTGCCATTGGAATCAACCTTGAAAGGAACACTAATTTTAACCAGGAACACTAACTTTAACCAGGAATATTTCGTGGGTAGTTAATTTTACGTCATTGAAATACAACTATGCCTTTTCATATTTTAAGAGTCAAGAAAAGGAAAAAAGGTGACTCTATATCTTTCGAGGTTTAATGAGCCAAAAAGGACGAGTGCTCAGATGATCCTTTTACTTTTAAAGAGTCAAAAAGGAATGAAAGTGACTACTTTGGAAACTCTAGACAAGAGGGTTTACCAGACAAATCGTAAAACTGCAATATACACCTTGGTGATAAATGAAAGAGAAATGACCAAGGACTTTCCGTACGACAGTCAATCTTCCCAAATGTTGTGTTCAGTGCGTTATGACTCATAAGGCAGTAGACTCGGATTCATATGGATAATTGGGTGATAACCTAGTGGGGTCTCCCAATATATATGTGACGATACGGGGAGCACAAATCTGTACTAGAATCTATTGTATCAAAAAAGGAGGAATCACCCAACCTTAGTGAGAACAACAAGAACTAGGTTTAACAACGCTGGAACACGTCTCTAGCCTAGACTTCTAAATATGTAAGCGTTAGGTTCCAATGTGTTTTTAAGTTCATTCCATAGATTTTAATAGTTAATCTTGAATTAAGTCTCGATTTCAAGGCCTTATCGAATGTATTTTTAACACTCCTAGAATGCAACTAGATGAGAAAAAAGCCATTCCTTTCGATGAACAACTACCTAAATGAGGGTAAGGAGTTCATTCCCAAGCGAACGAAGACAATAACAAGCAAATGCAAGAACAATAGTGCAAGAAAGTAATCTAATCACTAGGAAACACAATGCATCGATTTCCTCTTATCTCGCAACTACTATGATGAAAAATGAAAGATTTGGATTTCACTTTTCAATTCCTAATCATAAAGAATCTACTAATGTAAACATACTTTCATTTTCATATACTATATGAGTGATTTTTTTTTTTTTTTGGAATAAATAACAAACAAGCTAATGCACAACTTGACTGATCAAAAGGAAAATGTAATTTATGCTTCAATAGTGAATGGAAATAAAATCACACAACAAGCTAGTTTGATGACCAATTACTACAGATCAACCAAGAATATGGGGAAAAGAACAGCTTCAAACAAATCAACAAGGCTATTGTGGATGTAGCTCAGAATCTTGGAAGGACAAGCAACGCAAAACAAGTGAATTCTTGACAAAACCATAAAAGACTTACGTCACACAGCCCAAAAAACCAAAACTCATACAAACGGAACTAAGAAGGATATGCCTTAGTCAACACAGTCAAAACAAGCTTGATAAGATATAAGAGACAACAAAGGACAAGCTACACTGGGCTATTCAGGAGGCAAGGCTGTAAAAAGAAACCCTACAAGAATCGTCACAGCGGTAATACTAACAACATGAGACGATTGCCAAATCGTTGCAGCTGTATGACGGGATATCCACGACATATAGCTTGGGTAAAGGGGACATAAGCAATTCTTCATAGTTGTTAAGAATTAAAGAGTGACAGTCTCAACAGAGAAGGAAAACAAGGCAAAAATAGTTGAAAGACACTAGGCTTATCACTTAGAGAGTGAGGTGGACTACCAGATCTACTCAAGTGATCCAAAACACTGATGGTTTAGTCCCGAAAAAGGAGACACTATGTAATTCAATCAAAAACAAATCAAGAGAAAAAGCAAGAGACAACACACAAAGGACTCCCTAGTGGAGTTGCCAACTTGTGATGTAGGTAAGTTCCCTCTGCGGACATAGACAACCTGTCTAGCCCTAGAGTGGGTCTAGCCATAGCAAGACAAAGACAATAGCTAATTCCTTAAATAATTATTGTTGAATAGGCCTACCTTATACCAGTGTTTGATGAAGTCTTCATTGTGTCACTTTAGTTATCGCTTTCTTCTCCTTAATGAATGATTTACTTGAAACAACATATGAAAACAAAAAAACACATAATAAAGCCCAACAACGAACTATATACTTATAGAGTCAAGGAACCATAAGCTATCAACATACATTTCATACATGATATAGGAAATAACCATTGATTGCATTAATGTAAACAACATTAAAGCTTACAACCATGCCTTGATGTCGCAAGCTTCCTTGAAGGGTCCGATTAGTATGTCTCCATAAGCATTCCCTCTCAAAGGTCTCCCAGAAAGATTGATGACTCTCTCTCGCACCGAAAAGCACAAATATGAAACTAAGGAAATCACAACAAGGCTTCCTTCTTACAAAACCATTTTACACTCTCAATCCACAACATTAAAGGAAATCCAAACTGTAAGCAATCAGTCCAACAAGCTAAGAACTAGCACACCAAAAACTCAACTAGCACTCTAAAAACTAGCACTCTAAGAACTAGTTGATCATAGTCATAGAGGATGCTTTTATAAGAGGAGGAGCCTCAATAAATGAGGGGAGAGGAAGCTTATCTTCAAGAGAGGTTTCTCAAAAGGTGGAACCACCATCTCAAATGGGGAGAGGAAAACTTCTTTGACCCAACAACTAGCTTCAGAACCACCTAGAAGTATTGTGTTTGAACTAATTCGCCATATTTGGGTCATCGCAGGCCAAACACTGAGACTCAGAGACGACGTCACAAGGCATTAGTGCATCTAGAGCTATCGTCGTAGGCAAGATACTGATGACATGCGATGATCCCTAAAATCTGACCGTCACTGTGTTATCACTCAGGTTGTTCCCTAGCTCTAGGAGGGAATACGGCCAAGGTAACCACTAACCGATCTTTCAGCTGCAAATCCTAGCCGATCTGCAACTAGAGAGGGCTCTCTCTTTGTGATTTAGATTTGTTTGATTGTATATTAGGCTAGTTATGAGACACAAGTTTTGTTTGGTGTTTGGAAGATGACATTCAGTAGAACAAGGCAGTAAGATGAGAGAAGTTCAGACCATTGGGTTGATGGAGTCTAATGTAGTAAACTTCTGGTTATAGTTTCTTTGGAAATGGAAGATTGCAGAGAAAGATAGTTAAACATAGAACAATATTCAAGCTGAAAGTAGGATGGAAGGAAGTCAGGGAATGAAAGGAAATCAAGAATCTTTCGTTATGTTAACAGAGGGAAATTGTGTAAAAACATTAACAACGAGCATTTAAGAATTCCTTGATGATGTTTTAATGTGTAAGAACCAAGGAGACAAGAGAACTTAAGAATTCTTGCCCATGATGGTCCTGTGGAAAACATAGAAAACTACAAGAACTGAACACAGAGTACAGATAGTAAATTCTGGGTTATCCTTTCTTCCTGTAATTTAGAACATGGTATTCAGATGATAAATAAACATAAATACAACAACTCAAGAGTAAGAAAACTTATTGATCCATGCATCAACGTGAGATTTCTACAACACATCCTTTAGCCATCGATTCCACAACCAACAAATTCACCAACACAGCATTCAACAATTTTATTTCAGAAGAGTTCTCAAAATTTACAGAACAGGTCCAAAATGATATTCATCAGCCAACAATAATACATCTCTTTTGCAAGTATTTATAAGAAGTTTATAGAATATCCCGTAGGGAAATATCTAGACATAAATTTATCCATCTACTCTGGCAGAAGCAATAACTAATGTGGAAAAAACCGCGCAGTAATAACTGAGGAAATAAATATGCTATATTGGCCACTGTAGGTGTCCTGCTTGTTGTTGACTTTTTGACTCTGATAGTCGGTTGATGACCGCTTCCCTGATGTGCATTCTTGTTGTGCTGTATTTTGCCACCTGTGTCTGAGCCTGTTTTATCTTTTGGCACGAGTCTTCTTCCTCAGCTGATTTGATTTTTTCAAATATTACCTTTTAATTTGTAATGCTAACAATTTACAAAAAAGGAGAACTGAATTTATTTTGGTAAAACCTCCAGCATATTCTACCACCACTGATTTGTTGGTAATTGATGCTTTCTAATTTTGATTAGTGTCTCATCAGCTTTAGTGTACCTATAATAGTTTGGCTGGAAATCAAAAATATGTGCCACATCATGCTCAATGAAGAACAAACCTTCTAATTTATCATACAAACTTTGCCCTGTGGGAGGGACTGTCTCTTCTGTGCTGCTTGATAATGATATAATCTGATTTTTCACATAGGTATTTAGCCTATGAGCATATTGTTCTTGCTTTAATAGCTTCCCACTGCTGGTAACCAAGCTAGGCAAACCTTTGCATTTTAACATTGAAAATTTATGTCTGAAGGCTTCTATATCTGCTTGCATTTCCTGGAATTTTCTTTCTACTGTATGAACAAAATTTCTCATAGTTAGCACCTTCTTGACTCTTAAAATAGTCTCTGTCCTGTTATGAATGCCCAGAGATGCTAACTATTCACTGGTATGAGTGTTCAAAAAGTGAATCATTTGATTGGCTTGCTTAGGTTTATTGGCCAATAATACTCTGGCCTTTTGAGTTTCATACTGAGCCAATCCTATCAACTCTATCTGATAAAAAATGGTTTGTATTGCTGTCCACTGATCAACAATAGCTTGGTTGATTTTATCCCCAAAAATAGTCTTTATTTCTGTCAGGTTTCTATGGAGAGTGAGGTCCTTCTCCAAGGCTTTTATTTTTTTCTCTAGGGCCTTTACTTCCCTGGTTTTCTCTGGTACAGTCATATTTGACTTGTCATAACTAACCTCAATTTTGGCTAGCTTTTCCTTGGTCTCCTTGAGTTCTACCATCTGGGTCTGCAAGGCTTTTATCTCTTTCATCATTTCCTCCATGCTTAAGCTCGCCTCCTGAAGTGCACTTGCTGTAGCTGATGCTGAAGTTGAGGTGCTCGCTGTTGATGCTAGATCCAGGGGAGGTGTTGCTGTAGTGACTGTTGGAGGAGGAGATGAGATAATTGGAGCTGCTCGGGATGGCCAAGAGGCCACCTCTGGCTGTTTTCCTTGTAGAGCTTCTTCCAATGCTTTTTCTATGTCCAGCAGTCTTTGGTTCATCCTCATTAGTAAGCTGACCACATCCTCTTCTTCCTTTTGCTGTGCCACCTCTATGGTTTGAGGATGTATTGTAGCTGGCAGCGTCAATTATCTTCTTAGGGCTGCTATGTCCTCCTCCTTTTTTCTTATTAAGGCTTGTGCGCCTTTGGGATCCTTGGGATCATGTCCCAACTCTATAATGATTTCTTCCAAGGATTGTATTCTATTATCCTTGGCCAGTGAGGAGGCTTTCTCCAGCTCTAATTGGACAAAAGTGTTATACAATGAATTTTGTAATCTATGGCCCATTAGAGGTTTATCTGCTAAGGTGGAGTATACCATTTCTCCAGCCTGTTTATGCAACTCAATCTGGTCTATTGGATGGATGTCTTTGGCAAGAACTTCCAGATTGGTTCTAATATAATCTGCAGCTGACTGTGGCTATTGTACAGTGGGTCTGAAGTGACTAAGAGTCATCTTCCCTGCCTGCATGTCATAGGCTGCCATCAACCTTTGTTGATTGGTAGGAGCCATTCTTAACAATTGATTGTAAAGTTGAAACCTCACTAGTTCGTTTCTAGTTTTAATTTTGGTGAATGCTCTCTTAATATCCAAGCCCTACTTGCTTTGTTGCTTGGAGGATGAAGCACCCACACCTAGCTGTCTCTCTTGCTCCTGCTGAAAGGAGTTGGCTGATATTTCCAAAATTGGAGGGATCTGTTGTTCAAAAGTTCCCTCACCCCTGATATTACCTGTTGTCTCTTCAGTAAACTCCTCCTCAGAATAGGGGTTTAGCCTCTGTTTCTTCTCCCCTTGCTGATCTGTAGATGTTCCTGTAGGTGTGTCTTCAGTTCTATCCCTCTTTTTGGCTATTTCTTCATTGTGAGGGGTTTGTAGTATAGGGGCTTTAGCTGCCTTTATTTGGGTAGAAGGGCCTTGTTCTTGACCATTTTCCTGATTTGTAGATGGTTGTTCTGCCATTGTACTCTGCTGCTCTGAATGCTGAATTCCCTTACCTTTCCCTCTAGGTGGAGTGGCTTCTTGAGCTGGCTATTGTGAAGATGTAGCAGCTGATGTGCTTGCTCCAATATGTTGAGGCTGTGTGAAGGGGACCTGTGCAAAATAATCCAGGTCAATTCTCTTCTCATATTCTTTCATTTCTTTTTCTAATCTTTCTTCTTTAGTAAGCTCTTCATCTAGTGTGCCCTCTACCCATTCTTTCCAATTAGCATATTGTTCAATGTGAGGGATTGGCTGGTGCACATATCCTGAAAGCCTGTGTTTTACTCTTCTAAAGCTTATGAAATGTTCAAGGTCATATGGTGCCCAAATGAAGCTTTGTTTCAACATGATTTCTTCCCTTAGCATCTTGTCTGCATCACCCCAGGCTTCTTCCCTTTTATTGAAAACAAAAGGACCCAATTGAAATGAGTCAAATCTGCACTACTGAATTGCCTGATATATTCCAAGGCAAAAAGTCTCATGGAGACATATCTTGGCAGTTTATAGGGAGGCAACTCACAACCATAAATCCTGATCACTGTATGGTTTTGGTAGAAGTACCAATCACCAATGTTGTAGCCCCTTGAAAGATGTAATAGCCTCTGCATTTCAGCAGTGAGCCTCCCAGGAGGAGTCATCATCAACAGGCAAGTGGCTGGGTAAATGCACATATCAACAAACTCACAATATGTGTAGGGAGAGAGGTGGACTTCATGGAAAATTGAGGTCCAGAAGATAACATATCTCCTCTCTCCTTTGGAGTCTAGTTTCTTGAGAGGAACTTTGAAACTATCAGGGTGATAGTACAACAACAGATGGTATATGTAAGAGGTATATTTGAATACTCTTTCTCTCTCCAACATCATGAATTGCTCATGCATTTTGTTTGCTATGAAGGTGGCATAGTCATATATGACAATAGGGGGCTGTCCTGGAGTGAACATGGTCATAGCACAAACACAATTTCATCCACAAACTCACCGGTTTTGCATCCTAGAAGGTGGGATATCATATCTATCAGGAGCCTGCCTGTTTCATTGAATGAGACTTGATGATAGGGTGGAGGATGATCGGCATGGCACTATGGTTGCATGAACAACTAGCCTACCCTTGATATTTCTGAACTAGAGAGTTTTGTACCTCGATCAAGCAGGAGTTTCATTGTGAGAGGAACCAAAGGCTGAGGTGGCTCAAAGTTCAGCATTTCATTTATGGATTGAGGTGTAATGTAGAACAATACAGATCCATCTAGAGTGAGGATTGCTCTTTGTGTGGGATCAAAGTTTGCATGGCACAGATGAATGAAGTCAAGCAGCACATTGACTAATGGGAGGTAGTAGATGGGCATGTTAGATTCCCAGATTCTCAGGACATCAGTGTTATTTCTGTGACTGTTTCTGAATTGACAAATAGTTTTGAGGTGGGACTTGAGACCCATCATGTCCTTAATCTGGAAGTCCCTGTCTGCCAAAGGTAACCACTCCAAATCCATATGTCGTGCATTCAAGGGGGAAATGTTGAGAGCCACTGGAGCCTCCATACTTCAATTGATTGTGTCTTGACTAGAATGTATGTTTATGGAACAACATAAAGGATAACTGTGGCTTTAAGACTCTTCTCATGATCTTGTACACTGAATTTATCTTGTGGTTACCTTACAGGGCAACATTCATGGTATAGGTGAATTATGCAAACTGTAGTGGGGAAGTTGGACCAAACTATAGGGATAGCCTCCCTTTCAAGTTATTAGGTGACCTTGACCTTGGGTTGAGAATTCTTTGGAGTAGCAGGAAATAGAGCAGAGGCTTTGGTTTCTCAGAGGAAATTACACCAGTAGTTTGAAATTTAGTGAGTGACGGGGAAAGAATTCTCCCTCGCTAGTAGTTTTACACAATGTTTTAGAGGTGAAAAGGTGGGCTCGAATTGAAGTTTTGATGGGGGTTTGCAGAGGCCTAGGGCAGAATTTGCAGGTTTTCTTTGGTGACTAATGGTCTGATAGTGATTTTTCAGTATAAGGGTGACAGGAAACAATTCTTTCAATTTAAATTTAGCTTTTACAGGCGATTTTACCGGAGAATTTGCTGAAAACAGGGTTGAAGGGCGACTCTGAGGTAAATACCTGGTTTGCGGGTGCCCAGTGTATGCTGAAGCTTGCAAGTGGAGCTAGACCAATAGACTGTGAGGTTGACTTAGCAGGGTGATGAACTGTGCATGAAAGGTAGCCAAATTCATCGTAAAAATACATGCAAGGTTGCGCAATCAACCAATGTGGAAATAGACAAGAAAATTGGTTTTCCCGACTTTTTATACAATTTTGAAATTTTCTGGCCTTTTTGGCACATTTTGGAGATGACGTCAGCGTGACGTTGGTTTGTCCGGTAGTGGAGTGCGGAGGGTGTCGTGGTCGCTGACACGGTTGCTGACAAGGAGGGTGACATGGCGGACACGACGGAGGGAGGAACAGTGCGGGTGATGTCGTACTGCTGACGGGACAGTGATGTGGGTAGAAGGACGGAAGGCGATAACCGGTTTCCATCTGACCGCCTTTTGTACGGGGGCGGTTTCTGTTAGTGTCGGCCTGATGCAATAGGAACGCGTCGGGTGTCTTTGTGTACGACAGGAAAACCGCCAACCGTCGGGTACTAATGTCCTGTCGTCGGGGGGCTTCTGAATGAATAAGGACCATCAGATCTAGTGAAAGCAATCCTACAGTGGATAGGAGGGTGACTTGATAGAGATTTAACGAAGCAACGTGCATGATAACCTTTTAATTTTGTAAGGTTTCGGGGGGTTTGAAACATTGGTTTATTTGCCAAATGCGGCGCGGACCCGACGTTTTAATTAATCAAAGTTTAACCAAATGGATTTATTATGCGGGTAAGGTAAGGTATGGCTATTTGTTTGACCTGAGGTCTAACAAATCCCACTAGGACACGTGGTAGGCTATCATTGGTCCCAGATGGACCAATGGTTCCCAAGGACTATTTGAACCATAGCCATATTAGGCGGGGAGGGGATATATATATATATATAGTATTTTGGGGTGTTTTTCTTTTAATACATAATAGGGGTAGGGAAACATTAATATAGGAGTTATATACTAAAGTTAGGATGTTAATATGACAAGGGACACGGAAATGCTAAGTTTATAGGGTAAAAACTTAGATCTTTTAGGAGATGGAGGGGAAATGAGATGATCATTTTTACACAAGAAATGTGGCTTGTGTTTACCAAGCAAGGACAATGTTTTGCTTAGTACCTTTTCAAAATGAAATGGATTAGGACTATTGAGTAGATCTCAATATCCTTAGGGGATGTTAGTGAAATTTGTGGGGGAAATAAAAGGGGAAGTCAGTCATGCTCCACTGAACTTGTAGCCACTTTGCCATGATGTTGGTGATACTGTTTAAACTGAACATCACTCTGCTTTCTGCAACCTCATAATTATCTGCCTACCCAACCTAAAATATCTAACATTTTTTCTTCCTTTGATTGGGTGCATTTGAGCTAGCAAACCCTGCTTTTCTTCTTTTTCTTTTGACTGCCCTCCTATCTATAACTATCCTTATTTCAACCCAGGGCTCAGATTGAGAAGTTGGGCCCTTTATTTCTCTATCTAACCTAGTGATCTGCCAAGCTTGAACTGTTTGAGCAAATCTTATTCTCTATTCTAAAACAAGAAATTTAAACATGATCTAGTCATGGTTAAACTGCCTAGCTATTTATCAACTGTGAGAAAGTCAGTCATTTCACTTCTCTGTTTGCATGTTTTACCAAGCCACTTTCCCAGTCTTTCTTTGGGATTCCTTTCTTTTCTCTTTATCTAAATCTTGATTATTGATAATATGGAACCTTTGCAGCATGGAAAGGATGATCATATTTGGTATTTCCACAGTCAATCTTGAGAAATGACACCTATTGGTATAGGAACCTAACACACTGAAAAGAGATGTAGTCTTGCAACAATGTGGCGAGGTTCTCATTTACTCTGGGTCATCGTTGCAGGCATGATACTGATGTCCTGCGACGATCTTGAAACATAGGTAAAAAGGGTCAACTTCAGGATTAATGAGCATGGTTAATCTTCTTGAGTGATATGGAAGATGTGGACACATATTCTAATGTATGAAACAGAGTAGATGCCCTTCAAGGACCGACTCTACCCGGGATCAAGGGATGCAGGGTTGATGAAAAAATATTGTGTAACACTCTATCAGTCGCAATTTTGAGCGACCAAACTGCAACCTCATCATTCTTTGATATTCACACCATCCATCAAAATTGTCTTTATGTGTACCCCACCATCTTGCAGGCGTAGGATGCAATGCCAAATCCAAGGCTTGGAAGTTATGCTTCTCAGGCACTTCCATTTCAAATTCATCCAAAAATTTATCCACGTCAGTTAGACCATCATAGTAAGGAAAATTCCTTACCTCCATTGACACACAACGCAAAGATTTAGTGATCATATTATAACACAGCATAGATACTTCGTGCAACCTATTCTGCTAGTGTTCCAGCTCCTCATCTGAATCTGACATATAGGAACTTTTGTGGTCCCATGCAATGCGTCCATATGCTATCAGATTAACCCAATCTTGGTCTCGTGCTTTTATTTTCTAGATCTAGTCCAAATCATCGTGACTTTCGTAATCATAGACTGGTTTAGTATAACACAGTCCTTCTGTAGGGTCCAGAGGTACTACTACGTGGAGATATTTCCTCTCAAATTACATCGTCCGCTTCTTCAAATTGATCACCCCATTCATGTCAATAACCTAGTCGATCCCAAGGAGCGCGGGGTAGGGATTGTTGTCATTGATAATATATATCACTTTAAAATCATCCAACGCGCTCGTGCCTTTAATATCTACTATCATTCCCTGAAATCTTCCCATGGGGATAATCTTCTATTTATTTTCCATCCTCAAATTGAATCAGAGACCACTACAACGTAGGTCTCCCCATTCTTTCCCATGTTTTTTTAGGGAAAACATTCACATCTGACCCTAAATCCAGAATAACTTGATCCATTTCATACTCTCCTATTTGTGCAGTGAGACTCATCTCACGCCCCGTTCTTGCCTTATGCTTACCAATTTTTGTGACTATGCTAGGTCCTTGAGGATCATTTTCTTTTCCGACACACTTATTTATTAATTCTTGTAATCATTTCACAACCTTTATATTGCGAAGCAGCTTCATAGATGTCTCCAAGAATGTGATAAGCATGGATGGGTCCATTTCTTCAGACAGTTGATTCTAACTTCCTGAGGTAGAGGCCTCAGCGAAGCTTTTCCTTGCTTCAATGAACGTTTCTTTCATGCACTGCAAATCAAATCCAAACTCTTTCTCTAGAGCCTTGTGGACCCACTCACCTTCTTTAGGCTGCTTTCCTTTATCCTCACCAGTTGTCATTCCACTCTACAGCAGGATATTCACACTAGGATCTTCTTCACGGGGTTCATCCCTCATCATCTATAGGTTCTGGGTAGGCTGTTGAGGCTGCGTCCCCCTTTCTCGCATATTATCTATTAATACAGGGCAGTCTTCTGTCGTATGGTCAAACTGAGTACAATATTGGCATGACAAGTGCATCAGGTTCATACAGTATTGTGCATAGTCTCCTAACACCCCACAATTGTAGCAAATAACTTTCCCCCAACCTCTTGTAGGTCCTCCTCCTCGTCAGCCTCATCCGTGCCCCTGGTAATCTCCTCGTGCTCCCCCAGCTCCTTGATCCGTAGGCCAAGTTTCTATACACATTCGATACGCAGGTGTTCTCTCCATCATTAACTCGTAACTATGACAGTTGTGCTCATTGTGACCCACTCATTTTAAAAAGTTGTAGAAGAGTTGTTGCAGTGTCTGCACAAATTTCTGCAGCAAGTGACAATTGTCTGTCACATGTTTTCCAGTTACCTGATAGATAACAAACCACAATGTGGGCCCTGTACTTGGCCCTGCTTGAGCTTCCGACCTTAATTTCATTGGCCCTCGTGCTACAACATAATTCGCGAAGATAAGGTAGTGATATTTATCATGCCCATGTATTTTACACTTCAGGCACCAAACTTATTTGCGTACCTCTAGTCAAGCCGCTCTATCCTTCTTCATACTTTGAAACTTTAGGCAAAGATTCTACAACTCCGCGTGAATATGTTGAACTCCCAAAGAAACATCCTGAATTGGTGTCTCATGTAATCTCATCGCAATCTCCAGGGCTTCTGCCTATGTCCCAATCTTTCGATGTGATAAAGCAACCCTTAGGTGAGGGAAGATGTCCATTCATAAGATTCATGTTAGCTTCGTGAATCTTGAATTTCAATCTCTGATCCAGCTCCTAAGGTGTTTCGCGAGGCCTCATCATGATTTCCTTGAATCCAATAATTGATTGCGCTTCAGACTGGGGCCTACTAAATTCCTTATTCAATGTAGTCTGATTGTTTGCCAATGCGGTCATCAGGTTATCGGTGTAGTATTTACTATACCACATTAGCACATGATCTTGTAAAACAATAACCAACGTTGCTTTCTTCATTTAATCATATGTAATATTATGGGTTGTACACATGGCCTTCGTAACAAACCAAAATTGGGCCACGTCCTCATATCCAAAGCCCTTGAAAACGGGCAACTTCATTGCATTCGCCATACTGAATGGTACCAGAGGTGGTGGAGGTGTGGGAGAAGGTGTATGTTGTGGAAGTGAATATGGAGGTGGTGTGGATGGATGGGTTATGAGTGGGAATGCCTACCTTATTAACTAGGCAATATTCTACGATGAACCTTGTGCTGCTCCTTCATCGTCACTCAGAGGAGACTCAATCAGCAGGCTATATTCAGGGTCTGTCTGCCCTCTATCCCTTAATAACTTTCCACTTCACGTAGCTCCAAACATTAAGGTAACTACATAACCTGCTTTTCACACAAGAGCTTTTTAATCCAAGTATTCAAAGATCTTAAATACTTACCTCACAGTCCCTTGAAGAAGTGTCACTCTACTTCGCTTTAGCTGACTGAGGTATTGACCATGAATTCTGTCACAAGTCCTCTCATGACATGATCAAGCAAGTGATCGAAATCACGCGCAATCATATCTTCAGAGGCTTCCAATCTGGGCACTAACTCCAGGGTCCCCACTATTGGACTGTCAAGCCTCCACCTTCCCTGGTCGTTTACCAATTTAGCGATCCAATCATATAGCTCAATTAGGATGGAACATAAGAAAATTTCATGTATATCTATGTACAAATACCTATCCAACCATTGTTCTTTCATCAATCGTGGATTCTTGTTTTCTTGCACCATGAATTCATGGAACTTTCTATCCAACCACTCCTCAATTTCTTTCCTCCTTGGATTTTAGTGATGTGACATCACACGTCTCTTTATGTAGATCCTTGTCCCGGAAATGGAACCATTTGTTGGCTTAGTGGGTCCTAACCCAAGTTCAGAGTTAAGTTTTCCAAACAAATCGCTACACTACTAGCCCTTTCGACATCAACCCATGAATCGTGGATTGAAGTCTCACCCGAGGCAGTATGGGGGGATGCTAGAACCAAGTTTCCGCACCCAGAGATGAGCATGATGTCATTTTATGTCCTAAACCTACCTTCACGCAGATCGATAAGCCTTAGGGCTTGTCGATATAACTTCCCATAATCAGATTCTATACACGACTGTCTTTTGCGGACCCTAAAAAGGTGAATAAACAACTTACGCACCTCTGGGATTACTCCTAACTTCATATTTACCCATATCAGCTTAAGTGTTAAATAATTTTAACAAGCAACAAGATATTTTTCGTGTAACTATTATTACTACTTGCATTCATATGACAATGTAAATCATGTAAAATCATGCATCAATACAGTAATAGTTCATAAACCCATCTCATCATAGCATAAAAGCGCATTCATTCATGACAGAAGTAGATAGAAAAAAAAAACGAAATTTTGTAATAACTTCTTTATTAACACCTCAATTCTTCTTACAGACTCAAGACTTCCCTACGCACTCAGCTGCAGGGGTCTGCGCACTCAGCTACAAACTCTACTCTAGGCCTCTATGCACACAGTGGCAAAGCCCCTCTTCTACTCTAATACTTCTTCGCTCTTTCTCTTACTAGCCCATTACATTCATCTTAATTGATATCTACTACACCATAGACTCTCTAAAACTCTCCTATTTATACAGTCCCATGGTTCGCGTACCATGGGTAGATCTATTAGAGCCGACACAACTTACATAAAAGAAGGGTAAAACCCTTTATGACACTTTGCTATCTACGCGCTCTACAACCACATCTTGCAGAGACTTTACATTCTTTACAACAAAATTTGGGGTTTTTTCCCCAAAGCTTGGGCTTTTGCCCCAAAATTGACCCTAGGGGACCTTGTCCCAACAATTTCCATAGGTCGAGTCACCAACCACGGCGGGCGGGACCTACTCATCATGTGAAATAATAATGTTAATCAATGAGAAAGTATAAATGCAAAGACTATTGATTTGATCATGATTGATGACGATTATGTCATCAGGTTTGCGGGGGTGTGCTAATGGGTGGGCAGCTTTATTTGCAATAAGGCCTGAGAGCCATTAGATTGTGGGGGTATCCGACGATTTACATATATCAAGAAAAAGTAAGGTGCTTATTGTGTGCACGCTTTGAATGTGACCCCGTCTTTAGAGCTTAATAAAATTAGTTCCAAGGGTGATTAGGCCAAAAAAGTGCAGGAGGTTTAAACACGTCAGGAATTTAAAATACGTTATTCACCATGCGATTTGAAAATGTGAGCATGATGATGGACCATTGATCTGAGACCAACAACAAATCCTCTCCTCTATCCTACTCAATCGTTAAAGAGATCTCTAACTTACTTTATAAAGGTTATCAAATCATATTAGTTGTAAAAAATGTATTGGGGGGGGGGGTGGACGGGGGGGCGGTGTGGGGATTTTTCCCAATAGCCCCAATGTACCACTTCTATAATCTTGAGGTTTGTGCCCAAGGTTATTACTTTTTTAACATTCAATGCAACCTAATAAGGGAGAAAAATAGTTAGTTTTTCTAATTCCACTTTCATATATACTTCTAGGTTTGCTACTTATATAATTACTCATGAAGGATTTGAAGGATTTTCTTCTTCTATACTCTTTTCTTACATAAATTCTACAATCAACTACTTTATGGCCAAAGTTATGGCAAATTAAACAATATCAATTAAAGAAATATGAATACCATATTATGGACAGTCTTATTGGAGGTGTTGATCCTTTTGAGGGAGCTAGCCTAATTTGGCCTTTTACTTGAGGAAGTTCAGATTTCTACTGCTTTCTTGTTCCATGTCTACCTATTCATTCTCCTTTTGGTTCTCGCTTTCTTTTATGTTGTTGTTTTCTTTGATATATTTATTAGGTACTTTACCATAGCTATTGGTTTCTTCTATGCATATTGTTGTGCTTGATCCAACTTCATGAAAACCAAGACCTGTTTTATTGAGAGGGGATATTTGACTACTAAGAATACCATCTAAGATTTCGGTACTCTTATCAAACTTCTAATATTGATCCAACTAATCATTCAATTTTTCTAGTTCCTTTCTCAAAAAGACAATTTATTTTTCTAAAGTTCTCACAGTCTCTTTCCTTTTCTTTCAACTAGTTTGACTAATTCTCCTTTATTCTTTGTGTTTCTTCTAGTCCAGTATTCAAGAGGATGATCAAATCTTCTGCACTTCCTTCATTCTTATATTCTTGCAACTAATTTTTGTCTTTTTCTAGGTCATTTCTCAAGTAACCAATCTTAAATTCAAATTTCTCGCAATAACATTTTCTTTCTTTCTATTGGCTTTTCGTTACTTTTCCACACATCTTGATTCATCTAGATGAGTTTTAAGGATGAAAACTATTTTATCTATTTCACAAATATTATGATACTTATCTTCATATCCCTATAGTAGTCTTTTGTTTTCTCCTATGAGCCTCTCTATTTCATTTAAGGAACCATCAAGCAATACTTTGAGCTTTGCTTCCCTATCATCATCATTCAGATATGTCTTCTCTTTCTTGTTATCTTCATTTTGTTTATCAAATTGAGAATTTCATGCTAGGAGATTTTATTTATCAATACCGCCTTCATATTTTGCATATGGACATCTGGAAGAAGAATGATCTACTTTACAATGATCATGACATAATGGTAGCATACCTTTTCCTCTTCTAGATCTTGTTGATATGAATTGTTGTTTTTTGCATCTTATTTCTCTTTTTGATTAACTTCAAGTTCTTCACCAATTAATAATATATCCATGCTTAGGACCATGATATCTTCCAACCTCTACCTTCCACTTCTTAGTTTGTCTTTGAAGGAACCTGCTGTAATACCAATTATTGGACATATGATTATATTAAGAAGGGTCGGGGTTGAATTGGTATAATGGTTGATTATGACCATTCTAAACACTTCAGTGCATATATAATATTAATCACATCAACATAAAAAATATGTCAGTTATATTTGTATGACACTTTTTATTATTATCAATGATCTTGTAGGAACCATCATCACTGTCTTGCTGATGCTATTGATGATTTCTTGCCTTGACAAGGGCTTCTTGTAGATCTTTAATCTATACCCATTGAGAAGCAAAGGGATAGCTTCTGCATCAATGGTTCTTATTTTCACAACACCATTATCATGACACTTTTCTATTACATAAGTCCCTAACTATCTAGTCCTTAACTTGCCTTTAAAATCCTTGTATGGGAATCATACAACAAAGCCCAATCACCTTCTTGAAACTGTTTGTCTTTTATATTCTTTTCATGCTAAATTTTCCTTTGACTTGAGCCAACTCTATGTGTAGGAGGGACTGCATCCTAAATTCATCTAACCCATTTAGCTGGAGAAATCTTTCTTGTTGTGGCCTAGTGATATCCAGATCCAGTTGTGTTGCAATACTTAAGGTGTTGTATTCAAATTCAATGGACAGCGGGGCTTTCTTCCCATAGACTAGCTCATAAGGAGTGAAGACAGTGGTGGTATTTTAGGTGGTATTGTAGGCCCAGGTGGCCTCAACTAATTTGTCTACCTAATCCTTTTTTATGATACTAATCACCTTGGTCAGAATGCCTTCCAATGCTCTGTTGGTTACCTCTACTTGCCCATTACCCTGTGTGTGGTAAGGAGTCAATGTTATGTGCTTGATCTTGTGCTAGCTTAACAAATTTTCAATCATGTGAGATGTAAATTGACTACCTTTATCAGTGATCAATTCTCTAGGGTACCCAAACTTATAAAACACATTTTCCCTTAAGAATTCAACCACTTTTTCTTCTATTGCTACTTTGATGGCTTTGGCTTCAACCCATTTGGTTAAGTAGTCAATGCAAACAATGATGTACTACTTTTGTTTGGATGGAGGGTCAATGGGCCCAATGAAATCCATGCCCCACTTGTCAAATGGCTTGAAAGTCACTTGAGGTTGCAGAGGCATGTCATCCCTTGGGGTAGGTTTCCCCATCCTTTGGCATTGATCACACTGACTGGTATACCTCCTCACATCTTGGTGAAGAGTGAGCCAATAATAACTAGCTTGTAGTACCTTGAATGTTGTTCTTTTGGCTGTAAAGCGACCTCCACAAGGCCCATCATGACAAGCCAGAAGGATGTCGAAGACTTCCTCCTCCCTGACACATCTTCTTATAATTTGATCTGGGCCTTGCTTGAAGAGATTACCCCCAATCCAAGTGAATAGCGTGCTGCTTCTTATGATCCTAATCTTTTCCTTGGAGGACAAGTTTGGTGGAAACTATGTAGTCACCAAGTAGTTTGATATGTCCTGCAAACCATGGAGAGAGAATTGAAATGGCTAATAAATGTTTGCCTAGTAATTGATCATCAACCATTCCTTCCTCCCCTACAGGCAAAGTCAATCTGGATAATAAAAAATAATAAAATTAAATAAAATTAAATAAATAAATAAATAAATAAAATAAAATTGCAACAACATTCACCTTGCCAGGCTTATCAATAA
>APFE031350814.1:0-55845 GCA_000404065.3 Pinus taeda
CCGTCGGATCACTACATATCGTGACCATCAGATTGTAAGTTACAAAATGTACAACGGTAAAGAAACACACTTTACCTAACTCTATACTAGACCAAGTTGAACTTAACTATTTCCTATGTGTCGGAATATCCTAACAAGGATGTCTCAGCAGGAGAAGTATGAACCACTCATCCTGCCTACATGTCGCCAAGGGTATCCCAAGGGAAGGTTGAACCACTCACCCTGTACACAACAAATCACTAGGGGAAGGTTGAACCACTCACCCTATGATTGTATCTCGGCAGGAGAAGAATGAACCACTCATCCTGCCTACATAGCAGACCACTAGGGGAACGCTGAACCATTCACCCTATGGTTGCTTATCGCTCCAAGAAGTATCCCCAAGCCCCCGAGCTCCCAGAGCCCAATGTCCATATTATACTGGACCTTCAGGAGAGAGTCTCTCCAAGACTCCTAGTCATTCTCGGAAAGTCAAAAATTTGACCTTTCCCAGGGGCTTCATCTAAATATCGAGGACTTGCACATCAGTCTCAGAGTGATGGAACCTTCTTGCTCCCCGTTGTACCATATCGCAGATAAAATGGTACCTAATGTCTGTATGCTTGGAGCGATCATAGAACACGTGATTCCTCAACAATCCAATCCCCCTCTGGTTGTCACAGAAGATCACGATGGTATCCAGCAAGTGTCCAAACAGCTCACAGAAGAGCTTCCACAACCAGACAGCTTCACAGGAGGCCATACTCACAGTTATGTATACTGCCTCATCGGTGCTCAAAACAACCAACTTCTGCTTCCTGCTCATCCAAGATATCGAGGCAAAATCAGCACCCATAAGTGCTCTTGCAATCCTCCACACTGCCTGTCCAGTCAGATTAATCATGCAGCTTCATATTTCCAGCAGTGTATCTCAATCCATGAGAGATTGTGCCCCGAAGATATCTCAAATGATTCTTGGCACCAATCCAGTAAGGCTCAACCATATATGAGCTCAACATGCTAACTGCAAAACATATATCCATACGGGAGTTCACCAAGAACATCAATTCTAGTATGAGTTTATCAAACTCAAAGGCATTTCCCAAATCAAGTCTAGCATCACTATCGCATAACTTCTTAAAGTTAGGCTTCATTGAGGTATCTAGACATTTTCATGACAATATTTTTTCTTTACATTGATACAAGAGCCCTTAAAAGGGTTTTATATTTTGACTTTGACCTTAACTCCCTAAAGCACTAGATGGGTGCACAACCTAGGACCATGGGTAAGAAACCCATAAATAATTTTTATTTTACAAAAATAAATATTTTTATTTTCTTTCTTTTGACAAGTACAATGACTACATCGTGTCATGACATCAAAATTATGAATATATGCCCAAAGGGTTAGCTCAACTGATCAAATAAGTGCCTCGCAGTTCGGGAGGTCACAAGGTCAATTCTCCCCGAAGCCCTTGGGGTTAGGCCTAGCTATTGGTCGCGGGGCTTGGTACCCTTGATTAAGCTCAGATATTTCCGTGGACGTAGCGGCCACCCAATGACCGCGGGTGGTCGTGAACCACACGTGGAAAGAAACACAGAAAGAAAAAAAAAACATAATTATGAAGACCGACACTAGTTACATTTCAACACTCCCTCTTAACTAAGGAGGTATTCATAGTTGACAATAGGTACAAGGACAGTACTTCCATTGAAAAGTTCTCATAAGAAGAGTCGAATTGGTAACCCATTTGCTTAGCATCATATCATCCAGGATTGTCACATAGCAAGGCCTTGACTAACAGCTCTCTCTCTTCACAAGTTCAAAGCACAAAGCTGGCAAGACCAATGACTTATAGACACCATCATCATGGTCTCTCAAGGTACATACCCCAACCCGGTGTTCACAAAGTATGTCCTTCCAAGATTATTCTTATCTCAGATTCCCAGTCCTCAAAGAAAATCAGTCCTCTTCGACTATTCTTATCTTGGAGGCCCTACCTCATCCTCAAAGAGTATCGATTACTAGATGCTTACCCAATCCTCCATTCATTCCTCCCAAAGTGAAAACAAGAATGATGTGTCTACCTCTCCGTCTTAACTAGGGAGCATATACCCAATCCTATAAAGGAATGTACCCATTCCTACAAAAGGAATTTACCCAAGGTACCTTTCATCTGGGACTTGTCCAAGCTCCCTCTTAACCAAGGACTTGATTCCAAGCTCCCTCTTAACCAGGGACTTGTTTCTAGCAGCAGCTATCTATTCTTTGGTGGAGATCATGGGACCTGTAGCTGCTTGTAGATCTCCTCCTTTTGATGTCATGAATTTCTTCTTCATTATTACGAACCCTTCATATTTTCTTTGTAGGGCATCGATCATCCATCACTTTCCTTTACGAGTGTTGAGAATTCAATAGGGAAATGAATATGTTAATTCTCTTAACTTGATAATTGTTTGTATTACCTTTTACTTATTAGCTTTGTTCATTATTATTCCAATGTGCAATACATCAAACAGCTACCAAAACAGTAAGAACAGTGACACAGTATATAGGCTGCAAGCCAGGGCCAAAATCCCTCCTCTTGAGGGAAAAACCCGTAAATCTCTTCTTATCTTTCAAATCTTTCAATTCACGAATACCACGACCTAGACTCAGACAAATACCCTCCAAGATCAAGTCTACCACGACCTCCTGCTGCAATATCTTTGACCTCCTAGTAAATAAAAAATTTTGTTGCCCAGCAACCGCTACAATTGTTGTTGCTTCTATAGGAGACATCAATCTCCCTCTAATAGCTTTCCTCTTGACTTCGCTTGCCTTGACTCAAGTCCTAGGGCTAGTAAGATGCCCTTAGAGAAATTCGCTTGCCTTCACTTCTCTTATGCTTCCAAAATCGAACCCCAAAAGATCCAAAGTAGAAACCCTAACTTTAATCTTCCCAGAAGAATAGATAAGGCCCATAAACACTTTGACTTCTTCGACTTCCTCTTCTTCGCACTTCCTTCTTCGACTTCTCATTCTTCTACTTCTTCACATAAGAGATGAGAGAGAGAGTGAGTGATCCAAATGGAGGACGAGTTCTTCTTATATATAGGCTTCCTCAAGGGTGGACATGCCTCTTCATGTAGGCAGACTTGACAACGCCTTAACCGACTTGATCTTGGAGCTATTTTGACTCTGTCAAGACAAAATAATTTGTTCTTTACAATTTACAATGTGCCCATAGGGTCTTTCATATATGATAATGACTCTTCTACTTAGGACAAATCCTAGAAGCACTCAATGGGTACTTGACCTATAAAATAAAAGAACTTGAGCATGAAACCCATGCTCCAATAATAGAAATAATTTATTTTCCATTTTATATTTACAAGAATACATTTCATACTTATGAAGACCAAATTTGGTTATACATTTTTCAACACTCCCTCTTAACAAGGGAGGTATTCATAAGAGGTACATGGTTATTCTCAATTTGAAGAGATCTCATAAGAAGAGTTGGATTGGTAACCCATCTGTCTAGCATCATATTAACCAACATTGTCAAATAGCAAGGCCTTGACTAACAGCTCTATCTCTTGACAAGATCAGAGTACAATGTTGGCGAGACCAATGATGTATAGACACCATCATCATTGTCTCCCAAGGTACATACTCTACCCTGTTGTTCACAGAGTATGACCTCCCATTGGACTATTCTTATCTTGGGTAGCTAATCCTCAAAGAATATCAGTCCATGACTACTCTTGTCTTCAATGCCCTGCCACATTCTCAAAGAGTATCAAATGCCAGATGGTTACCCAATCCTCCATTTTTTTTCCCAAGTGAAGACAAGAATGTAGTGTTTATCTCTCCCTCTCAATTAGGGAGGATAAATCCACCAAACCAAGCTTGTCCCTTAAGTACACAAGCTTCTTGTTCGGAAATGATTTCATCAATATGCTAGCTACCTGTTCATCAATGGAGATATACTGTAGCTGCAGCACACCATTTTGTACTAGCTCTCAAATACAGAGATACTTGTTGTTGATGTGCTTTATCTTTCCATGAATCACTGGATTCTCCAAAAAACGAATACAACTGGTGTTATCACAAAGTATCACTGTAGGGTTCATCGGTCCTTCAAACAAGTCGAATAGCAGCTTAAACATACTTCTTCTCTACTTACTTCACATGCTGCAACATATTCAACCTCAACACTACTCAAAGCAATGGTGTCTTTGCTTTCTACTCATCCATGAGACCATTGAGGATCCTAAACTAAAACATCCTCCCATAGTGCTTCTTCCATCTTGCTCACTGCGTCCACAGTCGGAATCTATATAACCAATCAATTGGACATCATTCCTTCTATCGTATTTCAGACAATAGTTGATGGTTCCTCGCAGATATCTCGTAATATGCTTTGCTGCTATCCAATAATCATGCTTTGGCTCCACTTGGAATTGATTGAGTACATTTACTGCAAAACATATGTCTGGTCGAGTATTCACCAAGTACATCAATGAGCCAACAAGTTGTTTATACCTGGAAGGATCCACGGGGCTTGATTCGGAACTCCTCAGTCTCTTCAAGTTTGTGATATGTCTATTCATGAGGGAAATTTCCAAACATAGATTGCAATACTTACAAGGACCCCCATGAAAAAAGCCTACTAAGGGGTCACCTCTTTCTTCCTTGTTGTCTAGTCCATGAATAGAGACAAATGATAAGCAAAGATCATAACACTCCAAAAATCAGATTAGTAAGACCATGAGTTACCTGTCTAACACCACACATAATGGGTCAACCAACTACCTCAAGACTCATGAGGAACTCCTGCTCCAGACTCTAACATAGACAACCCCCCTACTAGCAACAAATTAGCTCTATGAGGTCCTCAAGCCAAGCTCCCTAAGCATAGAATACCACTCTTCAAGTTTGCTCAAGCAATGAGTACTCCATTCAAATAATTTTCTCCCCAACCTTGGTTGTTAAGAGTCATGATTCTCCTTGATCTAGGCTCTTTCCATGACTCCTCCTAGGATTACACAACCAAAGACCATTGATCCAAGTTACACTTTTGACAATATTCTTAGTCAATGCATTGGCACCTTCTTGGTTATTGATGATGTGGTTGAGGCATCATCTTCTCTCTCTCTCTTCACCCATCCTCAACCTATAGCTACAACACACCTTGACATCCTCTCTCCATGTCATGGTTTTGTTTCTTTTTGCACTCATTCTCTTAGCTTTGTACTTAGCCTCCCACTTTGTAGTAACCCTATTAAAATTGGCAACTACGCCCAAATTCCACTATTGGATAGCTCATTTGATGGAGATGATTATTGCATTAAATTCCTCATTCCAAGAGGACCAAAATCGACCTAAAGTTCATCAAATTTGGACAAACAAAAATTTGTCTTTGAATTTATGCCCACACATGTGCAAATTGTCAAGGTCGGCCACATCTTCATGTAGGCTCATGAAGCCCAAGAGACATCTAACTTCACCCTCAACAATTTGTATAGATAACATAGAACTCCAACCTCATTTGGCACCTCACTCACTCACACATCCTTCTCTCTCCTCATCTGATTAGTTCGTACAGCTTAATGAGGATCTCTTTTCCTCACACGTTTGGCAGCAGAAGGACAAATTGCAAGACAAATAAAAGAGCCGAAATTTCAGAGACTGTTGCAGGTTTGAACAGTGTTGACCGGGAGTGGTTTGACCTCCTTTGACTACGGTTTTTGTACCAGAATTTTGTTTCGCAGGCCGCATCTATTGACTCAGGAACCGAGCCATTTTGTTGACTTTGACCGCAGACCAATCGTAGGGTTGACCACAGCGTTTGACCAAGTGTGACTGATGTTTTCAAGACTGTTTTGCACTAACTTTGACCACTTCAAAAGGTCGAGTTTGACAGCGTTTGACCAAGCTCCATTAAGGACTATTTGTTGTTGTGTTGACCATCGTTGACTTTCTGGTTAGGGCAAAATTTCACAGTTTTTTATTGTAGATTTGACAAGGTTGTTTTGAGCAATGTTTCGAACATTGCGATAAAATCGCGATTTTTCATGATGCTGATAAAATCATCCAATAAAATAGGCGATTTTTTCGATTTCAAATAATGGCTAGTCAATGAGAAATAATTGTTGGGCCGCACGGCAGAGCGATTTTAAAGCTAAATTTTGGTTTTTTTCCTCATTTTGCAGACAAAGGGCAGAGGTGAGAGCTAAGGAGGAGGGGAACTCATCTACAAGGGAAAGAGAGGAGAAAAGTGAAGGAATTTAGCATCCCAAGCAAAATAAAATCAAGTTTGGACCAAGTTTCTTCAGCAAGGTGTGGTTTTCAGGTATGAGCATCAAATTTGACCCTAATTTTTTTGTTTATTTCTTGTTTTTCCTTCGATTTCTATCACCCATATATTTTCCATCATTTTTGCTTGGATTTGAGTGTGTTTTTTTTGGTCATTTTTGTTGCATTTAGTGGAGAGGATTTTTTGGCTCAAAAAATGCAAAATCTTGATAGTTAGTTTTATTTGTTTAATTTCTCTTGTGCCCTAGTTTTTTTCCATGATTTTTGCTTGGGTTTGAATGTTTTTTTTTGCCATTATTGTTGCATTGAGTTGAGGGTTTTTTTTGTCAAAAATTGAAAATGTTGTATGTAAATTTTAATTTCATTTGTTTAACTTGCAATTCTTCTAATGCCTTAAGTTCAATCTACAAATTTCAATCTTACATTAAAACTCAAGATTCAAGAAAGTTACAAAAATGTTAAAGATATTGGACCCTCCGTGGGAATTTTGTGAACCTGATAGAGGGTTTGATAGATCAAATTTGACTTGCAAGTTATGTGGTTATCATATAACAGGGGGGTATATAGATTGAAGTTCCACCTTGCACAAATTTCGGGACATGAAGTAGGGCCTCGCTCAAATACAAATCTAGAAATCATCCAAAGAGCCCTCAAATCATTGGAAGAAATAGAGACAACCAAATTGTCCAAGGCAGCTCTGAAGAGTCAAATGGCAAGGGGTGGAGTAGCAGGATTTAAAGGTGACCGTGGGAGTGGTATTGGTTCTTCTTCACCATCAGCATCTACACCCAACCTCATAGCTACCGCATCATTTTTTGTTCCTAGAATCACACCTGGTGCACAACCATCTATCACGTCAGTTCTTAAAAAAAGGGAAAAGAAAGAGGTTGCCAAGTTGTTGGGTAAGTTTTTTCTTTGGAGTGGCATTCCTTTCAGCATTGCCAGGAACAATCCATTCTTCCAGCCCACGATTGATGTTATTGCTATTGTCGGCCCAGGGTACAAATCCCCTTCATATGATGACTTTAGAGGGCGCATTCTTCATAATGAAAAAGGTTGACTGAACTAAGAGATTGGAGGAGTTTAGGGGGTCATGGGCACACACAAGATGCACTGTGATGTCAAATGGTTAGACCGATCAAAAGGGTAGAAGCCTTATTAACTTCTTAGTTAATTGTCCCAAGGGGACAATGTTTATAAAATTTGTTGATGCATCTACAAATATGAAAGATGCACGGTTATTATGTGATTTGTTGGACGTGTTCATTCTGGTGGTGGGTCCACAACATGTTGTCCAGGTCATAATGGACAATCTTGCAAATTATGTTGTTGCTGGCAAGATGCTTATGGAGAGGCATTCTAACTTATTTTTGACACCTTGTGTTGCACACTGCATTGATTTGATGTTGGAGAACATAGGAAAAATTCCTTTTATCAAGGATATTGTTGAATCATCAAAAAGCATTACAAAATTTATATATAATCATGCATTTGTGCTTCATTTGATGAGAACATTCACCAACAACAAGGAGTTGGTGTGCCCTGCCATTACACAATTTGCCACTAGTTTCATATCTCTTCAATCCCTCCTGAATTCTATGTGGGATGTGATGAGAATGTTTCTTTCAGAGGAGTCACGTATTTTGACATATAGCTGCAAACTAGAGGGAGATGCCATATGTAGGTTAGTTTCATACCAAGAAAGCTTTTGGGCAGGGAGTGCAAGAGGTGTGTAGCATTATTGAACCTTTGGTAAAGGTTCTTCGATTAGTTGATGGAGACAATCCCGCAATGGGCTACTTGTATGAGGCCATGGATAGGGCCAAAGAATCCATTCGCGACTACTAGGATGATAAGGGGGGATGAGGGTTTGAGAAAAAACAACTCATATGGGAAGTAATTGATGAGTGATAGAACAATACACTCCATCGTCCCATTCATGCTGCAGGGATCTACCTGAACCCCACATTTTCTTACTCCTGTGGTTTCTTATTTGATGTTGAGGTCATGGATGGATTCTTCACTTGTGTTCCCATCTCCAGCAGAACATGCAGAAATCTCCAAAGAAATGGAGATATACAAGATGGTAGGTGGCACATTTAGCTTTCACATGGCTATCCATGATAGGAAGACTAAAATGCCAGGTAAGCTTTAGTTTGTTTCAAAATTCATTCTCTTCAAGTTCATACCTCGCTTCAACTTTCAAATTTCATTTGTTTTCTTATGTTTATCTTATTTGATATAGATGTATGGTGGAGAAGCTATGGTGGCAGAGTACCCAATCTCCAGAGGCTTGCTATTCGAGTGCTCAGCGAAACATGTAGCTCCTCGGGATGCGAGTGCAACTAGATTGTATTTGAAAAATTACACACCAAGAAGCGCAACAGATTAAAATATTCCAATAAATTTTTTATATTCATTAAATACTAATTTTTTATAATTATTATTTATTATTATTTCTTATATTATTATTATTTATAATTCATTAATTTATGACCCTTGTACACGTTGGAGTCCCGGAGACTTAATGGCATAGTCTACATCTACTAGAATCTTCGATTGTGGGTAAGGCAACTTGAGAGGACACCTGATGTGGAGTCCATCTCATTGGATGGGATTGACACCATTGTTGCATGGAGGGTTGAGGCCGAGAGGCCTATCATGGAGTCGACCCCTGATTGGTTAGAGCATGACACAGTGGAGGGGATAGAGGGGGAGGGGGATGAGCATCAAGAGGAGGAGGTGATACCACCTACCCCTGTCACCAGTAGAGGACGAGATCTACCTCCTATAGTTCCTAGTTCTTTAGCTTCTAGAGCACAGTAGAGTCCACTGCCATCCACACCGCCTTCTTCATCTAGAGGGAAAGCTATTACATTTTCTCACAAGAGGGGCTGAGGAAATCAATAGTATTAGTTATTTGGTTCATTTCATTGTATATGACATTATGACTCATGATATGAGATACATTATTATAATTTTTGTTGATATTTTGAGGCTAAGTTGGGACTTAGGACTTAGTATTCAGGACAAGATTCACTGTTATGTGTGATGTAGTACTAGACATGATATTACACATCTTATATATTAGTTCTCTTTTCATATTTATGTGTCAATGCATTTATTTTATGTTGTGGATGCTTTAGATAATTAAAATTTTGAAAAAAAAACATTATTTTTCTTATTTGTCGATTTTTTCCCGATTTTTACGATTTTTTTCCTATTTGGAACCCTCATCGATTTAATCTTAATCGCGATGTTCACAACATTGGTTTTGACTTTGATTTGGCAAGTCAATTTTGACTTGTGTACTCTCTCTCTCTCTCTCTGTTGAACATTTGATATAATAATAAGAAAAATTGATCAAAGGGTTTTCCCCATCTTGGGGATTTTCCTTGGCATCCGCCAAATATGGCGTCCTCTTGTCTTGGCTTGTCTTTTGCATTTATGTTGGATGTTCTTTCATCAGTTAGTCATATGATAATGGTTAATGTAATTGCTAATGGATTAATGGAATTAATAATGGGCTAATGGATTAATGAAGTAACTGACCTAAACAAAGAACATGTTAACTCAAAAATTAACATGTGATCAAAGTTGTTGATTTGGGGTAGCATCGGATGTGCTCTAGCCACGAAAATTGGTGGAGAGGCTAAAGCACATGAGATCTCCAATACCCATAAATGGTTTGGGCAGATTCTAAATAGTTTGGGAGATATTAAAATAATTAATATTTTTAATGGAGTCTCTAAGTCTAAACTTAGGGAAAATAAAATATTAATGTGTATTAATATAAAACATTGTGTTAGAATGGTCCAAAAGTCATGAATCGAGCCAGAATTAATCTTAGTTGTTGATTAGGGACTTAATCTCGACTGTTGAATTGTCAACAAGAAAAGTATAAGAGGAGGCTTGAGGGTCATTGGAGAACACAACGAGTTGATCAAGATTTCGATTTTCTAGGGCAGGGTTTGCTGAGGAAGTCAAAAGAGCGATCAAAGTTGCAGCTAAGGGGCAGTGAATACAAAAGCAACGAGGCAGAGAGGGTACCAAGAGAATCGGCGTAGAAGCCAAGAGAGAGGGACGCAGAACCAGCTAGAGGCCACGTAGAGCCATCTAGGACCCACGTAGAGGCATCCAGGAGTTGCGCAGTGCCTCAGAGAGCCAGCGTGGGTGACGCAAAGGCTCTAAAGGTTGACGCAATGCCTCCAGAGCTGACGTTGGGCTGACACTGGGCCAGGAAGGGCTGACGCAGTCCCTAAAGGCAGACGTTGAGGTTTTCGTGGGGTAGATTGGAGTTGGGAGTTGTTGGACTGTTTATCCAGGGTTTCAGCCAAAATATCTGCTTCTAAGTAGAGAGGTACTACTGCCGAGATTATTCTCTGTTGGGTGAGCCGGTTTTGGCACCCAGATTGTATTTAGAAACTACATAATAATAAAACCCTCAGATAGTTGCACTGGTTTTCCCGCATTGGGTTTTTCCGGGGACATTGGTTCAAAAACAACGGTGTCACTTGTGTGCTTGTTTTGTTTCCTTCAGTTGATGATCTGTAATGTGTTGAGCATGTACTTGTATTTATTTTCAGTATTTACATGGTAAATAACTTGTTAATTAATCAGAACAAGTAGGAAGAAATAAATCATAAAAGTACATGAAGGGTTTCTAATGGGTTAGACTTAGAAATTCCAACATGGTATCAGAGGGTGGTTGCAGATCACAAGAGAATTGAGGACATCAGCCGAGCAAAGAAACAACAGCAGAAAACAGTCGTCCCAAGTGACAGAAGTTGTTCCTCGCAGAGAAGCAGCAAGGAAGGGGTGACGCAGTGCCTGCATCATCAAGTTTGAGCTGGGAAGAGGACCAACGCAGTGGCAGAGGGGAGCAGACTCAACCTACACAGTGCCCGGTCATCTTTCTCAGACAGGAAGGATTGACGCATGTGGCCAGGAGGTGCGAATTTTGCTAGTGTCGGGATTGCGCAAAGCCTAGAAGCTCTAACCTTCAATTTGTTGGGGCTTAGGAGTTTGTGAGTAAGTTGCAGAGCGACGTTGGTGGGTTACTGTAGTTAGAACAATACCTAACATGGCAAGAACAAGGAGGGAGATGCTACCGAGGATTTCTAGCCAAGAAATCCGGATCAGTGGTGTAGCTGCAATAAGGATCGGAGTGGGGGCATCTCGACATTGGCAGAGGGATTTCCAGGAGGGAAATAGAAGCTCAAAGGGAGTCACCGAGAACTTCCAGGAGGGAAGTCGAGGAGCAGCAAGATGGAAGTGAACGGGGTAAGAGACCAAGACAGACTGGACAGAGCCTCAAACTTCATAGTTTGGAAGGCCAAAATCTTATTCGTTCTAGATAGAAACCGTCTCAAGCAATTCGCCTTGAGGACAATAGCGGTCCCAATTGACCCAGCAGATAATGATAAGTACGAGGACACAATGGCGAGGGCCAAGAGCATCATCCTTAACGGGGTCAAGGATCATGTAGTACCACACATTGCCAAGAGGAATACGACAAATGGGATGTGGGAGGCCCTAAAGAAGTTGTATCAGCATACTTCCGTGCAAAGGAAGATGATACTAGAAAATCAGTTGCGATCATACTAGATGCAGAAGGGAGAACAAATCGACCCCTTCCTCGATCAATTGAAGGAGATCCGAGATCAGCTGACTTCCATAAAAGCCACGCCTAATCAAGAATTGATGGTGAGAACAACCTTGAACACAGTCTCAGAAGACTGGGAGGTGTTTGCCCAGAGCATACTGGGCAAGGCGACCCTTCCAGATTGGAAGGAAATGTGGGCGGCTCTTCGCTAAGAAGAGATCAGAAGGCTAAGCAAGGCGGGAAGCAGCAGAAAGGGGATCAAAATCAAGGAGGAAGAGGAGGATGCTACCGTAGCATCTAAGGGAAAGCAGGAGAAACGGAAGAAGAAGGACCTCTCCAAGGTCAAATGCTTCAACTGTGGGGAATTGGGTCACTATGAGAGCCAGTGTCCAAGGAAGAAGAGCAAGGGAGAGGCTTCCAACACCAAGGCTGCGCCAACAAGGGTGGATAAGGAATTGGAGACAGATGATCACTGTGCCATGAGTCCTCACACGCCACTTGAGCGGAAGTGGGAAGACATCGAGTTGTAGTCAGATGGACTACAGACGATGAGGGGCAGGATGTACCCAACCTCTTGGATTATACCTGGCTATGGGAACCCCGAAGAGGAGTAGCAGGACTGGCAGATGTCAGTAGAGAAGGATGCAGATGGAGCGACAAAGAGTGCTATAGTGCAGGAGTCCCGAGACAACATGAGGCAGCTATGCGAGATGCATGGAGTTGCTGCAGCAGCACAGAGGTCAAAGAGGGAGCACTTGCCAATGACAGAGGGAGCTTCAACATCGGGAGTGTTTATAGCCTGACAGAGATGTCAAAGTTGGGAGATCAGTTACTTACTTCTCAGTAACTGAGTTGCGATGCAGCAGTTAACAGTGGCAGTGCTATGGGCAGCACAATGCAGCATGATGAAAGGAGTTGCACTGTAGATGCAGCAATGTTAGTGGCAGGGCCATGGACAGCAACAGGGATGTAAAGGGAGTTGTCATACAGATGCAGCAGTGGCAGCGGCAAGGCCATGGGTAGCAATAAATGATGCAGCAGTGCAGAGGATGTTGGGCAACAGGCCTAGCATCAACACAGGGACCAATACCGAATGATCAAGGTGATGCTCAGTGAGGAGTATTACTAGAGCACAGTCCTCGCTAAGAGGGAGTGTTGATTTGGGGTAGCATCGGATGTGCTCTAGCCACGAAAATTGGCAAAGAGGCTAAAGCACATGAGATCTCCAATACCCAGAAATGGTGTGGGCAGATTCTAAACAGTTTGGGAGATATTAAAATAATTAATATTTTTAATGGAGTCCCTAAGTCTAAACTTAGGGAAAATAAAATATTAATGTGTAATAACACTGTGTTAGAATGGTCCAAAAGTCATGGATCAAGCCAGAATTAATCTTAGCCGTTGATTAGGGACTTAATCTCGGCCGTTGAATTGTCAACGAGAAAAGTATAAGAGGAGGCTTGAGGGTCACTTGGAGAACACACCGAGTTGATCAAGAATTCGATATTCTGGGGCAAGGGTTTGCTGAGGAAGTCGAATGAGTGATCAGAGTTGCAGCTGAGGGGCAGTGAATACAGAAGCAGAGAGGTAGAAAGGGTACCGGAAGAATCAGCGCAGAAGTCGGGAGAGATGGACGCAAAGCCAGCTAGAGGCCACGCAGAGCCAACTAGGGCCCACGCAGAGCCAACCAAGAGCTGCGCAAAGCCTTGAAGAGCCAGCGTAGGTGACGCAGAGGCTCTAGAAGCTGACGCAGGGATTATCGGGTTGACGTTGAGCCAGGAAGGGCTAATGTAGTCCCTAGAGGTAGACGTTGAAGTTTTTGTGGGGCAGATTGGAGCTAGGAGTTGTCGCAGTGTTTATCCGGGGTCTCAGCGAGAATATCTGCTTCCGAGTAGAGAGGTACTACTGCCAAGATTATTCTTTGTTGGGTGAGCCAGTTTTGGCACCCAGATTGTATTCAGAAACTGCATAATAATAAAACCCTCAGATAGTTGCATTGGTTTTCCTGCATTGGGTTTTTCCAAGGACATTGGTCCAAAAACAACGGTGTCACTTGTGTGCTTGTTTTGTTTCCTTCAATTGATGATCTATAATGTGTTGAGCATGTGCTTGTATTTATTTTTAGTATTTACATTGTAAATAACTTCTTAATTAATCAGAACAAGTAGGAAGAAATAAACCAGAAAAGTACATGAAGGGTTTCTAACAGGTTAGACTTAGAAATTCCAACAAGAGCTAGGTGAGCTCAAGCCAAAGCAAGAGGATGAATGCAATCACAAGAGATGTTGTCAAGTTTCCCTGAAGTCAAGATAAAGCAATGGATTGCTAATGCATTTGAAGTATCTTGCGGTAAGCCCTAGAAAACATGAGAATTCTCGAAAAATAATGCAAGTCTGGGTATATGCAAGAGTTGGGCTAAATAGCTCATGAAGGCCAATAATCAAATCTGAAGATGCTAAAGTCTTGCTTCAACAGTATTGCGTCCTTGTGGAGCAACGAATCTACTGTGAAAGATTGGCATTTTTCTCTTGTTTTCTATTTAGGTCACTCGTTGAAGTAGCGGACTATCTAAGGCTACTCGGCCTCCGCCAAGGTCATCTATGGCACAATTTTGTCATTTTTTGTTGGGATAAGGGTTGCGCTGGCTATGGGATTTGAACCTTTGATTGGCCACCAGTCGAGGATTCTCATCCAAGTGGTAGGGCAGTAATCTAGGCAGAGTATTTGCACTATTCTATGGTTTATGGCATGCATCAAGATTGCAAACGTTTGAGACTAGTGCGGCTCCTTTTGACAAGACTTCGGCCCTCTACGAGGCCTGTGGTAATTCAAGGCATATAAAGGACCATAAAATAAACCTACAGTCTTAAGTTTTGTGCCCTGATTGGAAAGGGTTTCACTATGTTATTCTTCAAAGTGAAAGCATTTGTAATCGAGCCATAGCAACCTTCAAACCAAGTCATTAAGTTCTCCGTCTACACTAAGGAATTTAATGTGGATCATTTCATGGCAACTATGTACATTAATTTGAAGGCTTGATTCTAAGTATAAACAAGGTATTTCTGCCCTCTCCCTGAAGCAATTCTGGAGAACTTCTTTGCACAAGTAGAATTGACGCGTATTTTGCTCTTACAGCTCTTGATAGTGCATCCTTCTTATTAGTTTGTTATTCTCATTGTTCTGTAGAAAGTTAAATGCCCTAATCTGAACAAAAAATTCGACAGTTGTGTGGACTTAGATATATTTTGGTCGCTGGATTATGAGGCCCTAAAAGGTGACTTCATTTACAGCTACAAGGGTGTTATCCTACCAATCATCTTGAGGAGGACTTGTCCTAGAATTAGTGGCATAACATTATAAAGGACAGTTCTAAGGCCCTCCATAATTTAAGGAAGTCGAGATCTTGTATGCATATATTTGCAAGGTATGAATTGTAGCCTTCATAAGACAATCAATGGGCATCCTATGTCATCCATATCAGTAAAATCAAGGAACCTTATTTTGTGTATTGAAAAAGTCGTAGTGGCATAACCTTATAAAGGACAGTTCTAAGGCCCTCCATAATTTAAGGAAGTCGAGATCTTGTATGCATATATTTGCAAGGTATGAATTGTAGCCTTCATAAGACAATCAGTGGGCATCCTATGTCATCCATATTAGTAAAATCAAGGAACCTTATTTTGTGTATTGAAAAAGGAGTCGAGTCCTTATCACTGTTACAAGCGCAATCAATGGGCATCCTATGTCATCCATATTAGTAAAATCAAGGAACCTTATTCTGTGTATTGAAAAAGGATTCGAGTCCTTCTCACTGTTACAAGCGCATATATATATATATATATTGTTAATTTTAGGTATGTTCTATGCTAGAGCAATTTATTTAAATTTTCACAGTTAGCAATCACATCAGTATTAAGATAAACTGCAGATAGAACATAAATATAAATCACAGAAGACAAGCCAAGACAAGAGGACACAAGATGTGGCGCAAGCTAGGGACAAACCCCACAATGTGTGGGGAAACCCTTGATCAATTCTTCTTTTATGTTCTTCAAAGTTCAGCGGAGAAAGAGAGAGAGAGATAGTACATTTACAACAGAAGTCAACACTTTGACTTATCTAGATCTAGCATAGATCATTTCGTATAATGATAAGATCAGTTGAAGACATTCTGCTTCAACTGATTCTCCAAGGTGACGACTTCACCTATCATAACGCTGCATCTGGTCCACTTGCTGCACCACTGCATGCTGCACTAATCATGATTATCATCATGCTGCCCATGTCCATGATCTTATCCATCATCATGCTTCATGTTGCCCATGCTGCCCATGATCTCATCATGCTTCATGCTACTCATGCATCATCATGCTTCATGCTGCCCATGATCTCATCATGCTTCATGCTACTCATGCATCATCATGCTTCATGCTGCCCATGATCTCATCATGCTTCATGCTACCCATGCATCATCATGCCTCATGCTGCCCATGCATTATATCAAGCTTCATGCTACCCATGCATCATCATGCTTCCATTCATCATGATGTTGTCCATGCTTCATGCAACATTGTGTTGTCCATGATGCAAATATCGGTTACCTTTGACAACCGTCTTTATGTCTGCGTATATCATGTATAGTATCGATGCTACTGAAGCTTATATCAGTACATTACACATACATCATGTATAAAGAACTTGCGTATGACCGTGTATATGATAGACAGCGTATTGTTACCCTTACCTGCAGCTCCAGGAATTGACAACGGCTCCATACCTTGACTGCAGTTATGACTGCGTACGATATCTCTGTGCATATGAACAACGTACATATATGTCATATTATGAACAGCGTTGAACAACGTGTATATATATATATATATGAACTGCGTGTAGTGATCTCATATGACAACGGATCCAGGGTTATGGCATCAAGCTGACTGTCTTCATGATGACAACATATTCTCCATGTGTGTGTTATACTACTATCCCATTACAGCGTATGATGCATATTGCTTTCCCATTACAGTGAACTGCGGCTAGGTATATATATTACAGCGACTACGTTTAGGGCTTCTTGAACAGCATGTCACACACATTATGAACAGCGTATAAGTACAGTGTATAACCTCCACTTAGAACTGTGTGTAACATTTCCCATTACAGCGTGTATATATCTCTATTACTGTTGTATATACATAGTCATTGCCTACGTGTATTCTCCACGATCTATGTATACCTGTACCCAAGATTCACGTGGATTATGTTTCTTCTTTGACTGCGAGAACAACTGTGATTCTAATGCCTGTGGCTTCACTTCATGCTGCGGCCAACTGTGCTTCACGTGGCTAATATGACTGCGTCTTCATACCTTAATACATAACTGCGACTTCATACCTTGACAGCAGTTTCATTTGTTGCATGAACATGTCTTCTTGTTGTGTATTAGGTGTCTTCATTTGCCTATGTTGGATTCAGGCATCTTCTGCAGCTAGGGCATCATTATTAGACCAACATACTCTTTTAGTTTCTCTCCTTCTCCAAAGACCCAAGACGTGGAGAGGAGATCACATGAAGAGTGAGTCCCTAATGACTTCAATAGTTCAAATCCTCTTCTATTTATACTAAAAACGTAGAGGTTGAATAAACACGTCGGTTGGGCGTTGGTTGGCTAGATAATAAATCCATAATCAAAATAAACTCATATCTCCATAAATACTTATCGGAATCGGATGATCTTTGGATCAAACCTACACCTCTCGACAAGAGGGATTCAATAAAAATATCAGCTGCCATAAATAAGTTGACCCACATGGAGTTTGGCCCTAGTTGCCAATTTAACACTCCCTCTCAACTAGGGAGAACTCCATTTGGTAATCCATAAGTCCGACTGTACTATCTCTGCCATCAGTGCCCTGCACTACTCTGCCCAGCGTTGCTCACCTCTGCTGGCTCTGCTAGCTCTGCTCTGCTATGTTGGCTCTGCTCAGCTCAACTCTGCTCAGCACTGCTGGCTCTGCTAGCTCTGCTCAGCTCAGCTCTGCTGAACTATGAAGAAGAAGAATTGATCGAGAATGTCTCATACCATTCTCCACTGACCCGAAGTCAGTCTCAGAGTGCGTACAACTGATCCCAGACCAATCTCAACCGTCCCAAAGTCAGCATCATAGTGGGTACTACTCCTACCACTGGTCCCAGACCAGTATCGCAGGCTCAGAGAGTGTACCACTGGTCCCAGACCAGTCTCAACCAACTTGAAGTCAGCGTCATACTATGTACCACTCTTACTGGTCCCAGACCAATCCTGCACTGACACGAAGTCAGTCTCAGAGTATGTACCATTGGTCCTAAACCAGTCTCAACCGACCCAAAGTCAGCGTCATAGTAGGTAAAACTCCTACCACTGGTCCCAGACCAGTATCGCAAGCTCAAAGAGTGTACCACTAGTCCCAGACCAGTCCCAACCGACCCGAAGTCAGCGTCATAGTACCACTCTCACTGGTCCCAGACCAGTCCTGCACTGACACGAAGTCAGTCTCAGAGTATGTACCACTGGTCCCAAACCAGTCTCAACCAACCTGAAGTCAGTGTCATAGTAGGTACAACTCCTACCACTGGTCCCAGACCAGTATCATTGATCCCAGATCAATGGAGGTCATCTAGCGTAGGGAGTATGGTAGATACAATGATGCGTCCATCGGTACTACATGATCCCTAACTTCATTTCCCTGCTCCATTGATAAGATGAGAGGTACTTCCCATGAGTCCCAGACTGCATGGTAGGATGCCTCGACAGGAGAAACTAATCAATCCTGTCCTCACAGGAGAACACATCAATCCTGCTACAATCGCCATGGAGAAACATATCAATCCAGGCCTCACAGGAGAACACATCAATCCTGCTACAATCGCCATGGAGAACACATCAATCCAGGCCTCACAGGAGAACACATCATCCTGCTACAATCGCCATGGAGAACACATCAATCCAAGCCTCACAGGAGAACACATCAATCCTGCTACAATCGCCATGGAGAACACATCAATCCAGGCCTCACAGGAGAACACATCATCCTGCTACACAGAAGGGCAAACCATCATGTTCCACAAGAGAGTGAATCATCTTGTCCCACAAGAGAGCGAATCATCTTGTTCCAGTGCACACCACCAGGGGAGGGTGAGTCACCCTGTGGTCGTATGTTGCCCTAGTAAGAACTGCAAGCCCTCAGAGCTCCCAGAGCTCAATGTATGTAACATGCAAGACCCTTGTAGAAGGGTTTCTTGACGACCCCAAGTCGTTTGGGAAAATCATAGATTAGATCTTTCCTCAAGTCTTTAACAAGGTGTATCAACCTATACATCATCTTAATATGATGGAGCTTCCTTGCTCATCGACTTACCATATCCCAAATGATGTCTATCTGCTGGAGTAATCGACGAATACGGGATTCCTCAATAATCGAATCCCACCTTTGGTTGTTACATAGAATCACAGTGGTATGTGATCAAACAGCTCACTGAAGAGCTTCCCCAACCAGGCAGCTTCATACGAGATCATACTCGTAGATATGTATCCGGTCTCGGTGATGCTTATAGCAACCGACTTCTGCTTCCTACTCATCCATTATATCGAAGCAGAATCCAAAGAGAAACAGCACTAAGAAGTGCTCTAGTGAACCTCCACACTGCCTACCCACTCATTATTCGAATAATCATGTGGTTTCATATTTCCAGCAGTGTACCTCAATCCATGAGAGATTGTGCCCTGAAGATATCTCAGAAGATTCTTGGCACCAATCCAGTGAGGCTCAACCAAATATGAGCTCACCATGCTGACTCTAACACATATGTCCGGACGAAGGTTCTTCAAGAACATCAACACAAATGAGTTTATGAAACTCAGAGGCATTTCCCAAATCTGGTCCGACATCACTACTATAGAATTTCTTGAAAGTTAAGATCCTCGAGGTAGTCACAGGCTTGCAATTTATCTTTCCATATTCGGAATCCAACTCCCTCTGTCTCCTATAAATGAGAAGGTTTGCACTTGTCAGACATAGGTGCCGATATGAGAGGTTTAACATCTACAACCTTCGAGTAATGGTTTGGATCGGTTTCACTCCTAATGAATCTCAACTGCATTAGATAGCTATCAATCCTCTCATACTACGCCCGAGGTGTTTTGCTTCAAACCATAGAGTGCTTTCTTCCCCCTGTATACATGAGATTCCCGATCATGAGTCTCAAACTCCTCGGGTTGTTCCAAGCCTGTGGACCTGCTGCATGAGGGGAATGGTCCCCTTATAAGAATTTCCTTTAGTACATTTCAGACATGTACCTTCATGCTCCTTTTTGAATTCAGGTATCCTAGTCACCATTTGACTCACAGACCTCTGGTGCTGAGTCAATGGACATGGTCCCCAGTGGACCATCCTGCAACTTGATACAAATTGCCAATCCTGAACCCATGAAAAGAAGCATCTTTGAAAATTGTATTTTCAGATGAATGCCACCTTGAAACCTTTGACTTCCATTGCCCAAATGGACACCAGGTTCTTCTTGCGATCAGGTACATACAAGAGATTCTGTAAATGAATCGAGTTACCCTCATTCAATTGAGGGGTAACATTTCCTACACGCTTTCCGGGATAGGTGGCATTGGCTCCAAGTATAATCCCACGATTGTTTCCATCTCTAACCAAATTCGAGAGGCACCCTTCTAGCCGATGAAGTGCCTTGAAGCACTATAATCAATAAGCCAGATTCCCACAAAATCTGAAGGAGAGGGCCAATACAAGATAACACTTCATTATCAGAAACAATATTTGATTCTTCTTACCTGGGGCTCCTTGCTTCTTTAAAGAGTCGGTCGTGTCTTTGATGACTTGTATCTCTGTCATTCGGACATTCCTTCACATATGGGCCAAACTCATAACCAAGACATCTACCTTTCCTTCCACCCTTAGATCCGAACTTCCCAATGAAGTGATCTTTAGGTATGCCATCAGAAGTTCTGCTACGCCATTCTGATAATATGCTCTGCTTCGACTTCACCTAAGTGAATTATGAGAAACCCATTGATCCTTCTGTCTTGTCCCAACTGTCTTTGGTGATTGCTCCTTCACTCTTGCTTGGGCATTGTCTTCACCTCAACTCCAATACCATGTTAACTTTAGGTATGTTCTATGCTAGAGCAATTTATTTAAATTTTCGCAATTAGCAATCACATCAGCATTAAGATAAACTGCAAATAGAACATAAATATAAATCGCAAAAGACAAGCCAAGACAAGAGGACACAAGATGTGGCGCAAGCTAGGGACAAACCCCACAATGTGTGGGGAAACCCTTGATCAATTCTTCTTTTATGTTCTTCAAAGTTCAACAGAGAAAGAGAGAGAGACATCTACAACAGAAGTCAACATTTTGACTTATCTAGATCTAGTATAGATCATTTCGTATAACGATGAGATCAGTCGAAGACATTCTGCTTCAACTGATTCTCCAAGGTGACGACTTCACCTATCGTAGTGTTGCATCTGGTCCACTTGCTGCACCAATGCATGCTGCACTAATCATGATTATCATCATGTTGCCCATGTCCATGATCTTATCCATCATCATGCTTCATGCTGCCCATGCTGCCCATGTTCTCATCATGCTTCATGCTACTCATGCATCATCATGCTTCATGTTGCCCATGTTGCCCATGATCTCATCATGCTTCATGCTACCCATGCATCATCATGCTTCATGTTGCCCATCCATTAATATCATGCTTCATGTTGCCCATGCATTATATCAAGCTTCATGTTGCCCATGCATCATCATGCTTCCATTCATCATGATGTTGTCCATGCTTCATGCAACATTGTGATGTCCATGATGCAAATATCAGTTACCTTTGACAACCGTCTTTATGTCTGCGTATATCATGTATAGTATCCATGCTACTAAAGCTTATATCAGTACATTACACATACATCATGTATAAAGAACTTGTGTATGACCATGTATATGATAGACAGCGTATTGTTACCCTTACCTGCAGCTCCAGGAATTGACAACGGCTCCATACCTTGATTGCAGTTATGACTGCGTATGATATCTTTGTGCATATCAACAGCGTATATATATGTCATATTATGAACAGCGTTGAACAACGTGTATATATATATATATGAACTGCGTGTAGTGATCTCATATGACAACGGATCCAAGTTTATGGGATCACGTTGACTGTCTTCATGATGACAACGTATTCTCCATGTTGTGTGTTATACTGCTGTCCCATTACAGCGTATGATGCATATTGCTTTCCCATTACAGCGACTGCGGTTAGGTATATATATTACAGCGACTGCGTTTAGGGCTTCTTGAACAGCATGTCACACCCACTATGAACAACGTATAAGTACAGTGTATAACCTCCACATAGAACTGCGTGTAACATGTCCTATTATAGCATGTATATATCTCTATTACTGCTGCGTATACATAGTCATTGCCTACGTGTATTCTCCACGATCTGCATATACTTGTACCCAAGATTCGCGTGGATTATGTTTCTTCTTTGACTGCGAGAACAACTATGATTCTAATGCCTGCGGTTTCACTTCATGCTGCAGCCAACTGTGCTTCACGTGGCTACCATGATTGCGTCTTCATACCTTAATACATGACTGTGACTTCATACCTTGACAGCAGTTTAATTTGTTGCGTGAACATGTCTTCTCGCTACGTATTAGGTGTCTTCATTTGCCTGTGTTGGATTCGGGCATCTTCTGCAGCTACGGCATCATTATTAGACCAACGTACTCTTCTAGTTTCTCTCCTTCTCCAAAGACCCTAGACATGGAGAGGAGATCACATGAATAGTGAGTCCCTAATGACTCCAAATCCTCTTCTATTTATACTAAAAACGTAGAGGTTGAATAAACACTTTGGTTGGGCTTCTTGAGCATACATAAGTTGTTGGTCGGCTAGATAATAAATCCATAACCCTGATGATGGATCCCATTTGCGATTTGAAACGTTGGTGTAAAAATTCTCTTACTGTGGATTCTCCGATCAAAGATTCAAAAATAAATCCATAATCAAAATAAATTCATATCTCCATAAATATTTATCGGAATCGGTGATCTTTGGATCAATCCTACACCTCTCGACGAGAGGGATTCAATAAAAATATCCGCTGCCATAAATACGCTGACCCACATGAAGTTTGGCCCTAGTTTCCAATTTAACATATATATATATAATATATTATATATAATATATATATAATATATATATAAGTGTTATAAGCTAGTTCCATTGAAGTCGACTTGCAAATCAATAAGGAATATATATATTCATGTCTTTGAAGCCTTCATAAAAGGAGCCTTGAAGCTAATAAAATAGAGGATGCAGTTATGTGAAGGGATGGTCCCTTTAGACATCAATTTGAAAATGATTTTTGAAGAATAGTAAAAGCCCTCCATAATGTCATATCGTTGACTAAGTTGCTCATTATCTAGCAATTGATGTGATTTGGTTGAGAAGGTTTAGTGGCAGCACTCCATGTGATGCTATTTTTGTCTACCAACTAAAGCAAAGGAAAAGTATGCAACTCCTTTATGTTGGCACCTTTGGATAAGGATGATAGTACCCTTGAAAGTTTGGCAGATAGAAGAAATGCAAGGCACTTTGGAGCAGACCCCTGTAGCAGCCTGTATGAATGTAAAATCAAAGGTATGGTATCTCTCAAGGTACATGCAATGCATTTATTTTTATTTGTTTTAATGATCTTTTGATGGAGGGATTGATTTGAATATGAACCCTAGATGGTTCATGGGTAAACCTAGCTCACATATGAAAACCTAACACTATTATGTTCCCTCATAAGAAACCCTTTCTTTTGTTTTTTTTAGGGTTTGTGGATTCTAGGGTATGATTGATGAGGATGATGTTTTGAATTACATCCTCCATTAGTGTATGAAAAACCTAGATCATATCTCTTGCTTTTATGATCACATATTGTGCTTGGTAGTGCTTTTATGATCACATATTGTGCGTGGTAATGCTTGGTGCCTCATGAAGAAAGCATTGGAAGAAGAATGTGCATGGCAGATCCTACGTCTTGGCAAGCACGATGAGCAAAGGGTACAGGGTACTGTGAGGACCCTGATTTTGGCATCTTGATTAGGTCATTGGGCACTTTGATGCATTGTGCCACGATCTTATGAAGGATGGTCTTATGAATATGGATGCCTGGATGCGAAGGACCCCTCCTCATCATGGATTGGGTGATTTAAATTTTAACGCATTGGTTGCAGTCATCTAACAATGAAGGATAATGTAACTATTTTGGGACAATCTCATGGGAGGATTTCTTCACTCTGGTTGAAGAAGGACCATGATGATTCATCAGAGTTTACTTTCTAATCTAAAGCAAGCTTCCTAGAAGTGTGTTGTTGCAGTTGTCTCATGGAAAGTCTCATCCCTTGCATGAGGAGCTCATGATTGAAACCTAGATGATCACATGAAGCAACACTTCAGAGGGAGCTATAGAATCCCCGACAGTACAACCCAATGACTCTTCCTTCCCGATGTCTATTGATGAAGGCAAGTCATGGCAATTGATTATGATTATGATGACTCCGATGATGCCTTGATATATCCCTATTACTTGAGAGGCTGCATGGAAGTTGCATGATTATGATTAATGACTTTGGCACATGGACCTACGGAAAAGGGGCAGGTTATAGGTGGCTCAATGATTATGTTTTGGCAAGATCACTTTCCCTATATTTAGAGGGAGTTATGGACAAGCCATGTTGATTGGATTGTAAAGATGCAGCTATTGATGATGTTTGATTGATGACCCTCTTGTTTATCAATGTAAGAGGGAGTTGACTTTTAAAGTCAAGATGGAAGACCTAGCCTTGATGCACTATTCCATGCACTTAAAGGTCTGATGAGATGGAGAAGTTGCTAGTCTGCATATGTATGTCTTGTGGGATCCCTAGTACTCTTGATAAACATCCTATTAATCATATGCCTCGTTGTGAAGGCTCTAAGTCGATCTATGGATGAAATCATGAACCTCATATATTAGATAGTTGCTTATTGAGATATCTCTGTGATTCTATTATCTATAATATGTGGTACACTATTGGAATCTAAGATTCCATGAATATTTTGATGATAACTCAGTTTGCAGTGTGATGGATGGAAAGAGAACACCTAGTGCTATATCTCTTGATTCGATTGCTTTGGAAGCACTATTGAGGCTGAATGTATATAGTAGCAAGTATGGCTTATTATGAAGCCAATTGGTTGAAGAGGCTCTTCAATGAGCCATTTGAGCACGTGTTGGTAACCACCGTTGTATATTGCGATATTCTTGAGTGGGATTCATTTTTCAAAGAATCCATATTCCACTACAACTCCAAGTGTTGGGCACTGCTTTATCTTGATATGATACATTGGAGAGCTACCAAGCTCCATCATTGTTGGTTGGATGAGCAGATTACTGTCATCCTTACATAGCCTCTTGGTAAGGTCAAGATTATCTTTCTTTAGAGAGAGGTTAGGAGCCGTGGATAGACCCTACTAGGAGGGTCCCAGTTGAACATTGAGCTTTGGGAGCTCCTAGGGTCCTATGGTACTTCTTGAAGTTATGTTCGACCATAGGGTTAGTGGCTCGCCTTCCCATATAGGCATGTTGTGTACAGGGTGGGTGGTTCACCTTCCCCTGTGATACTCCATCATGATAGGGTGAGTGGTTAGTCTTCCCTTATAGCTAATGATATATGCATAGGATGAGTGGTTCACCTTCTCCTATGGCATATGAGCAGGATGATGGTTCACCTTCTCCTATGGATACCCCAATGAGAGATGCATATAGGCATTTATCAGTCGTCACAAGTGGACATGTCGATGGGAAGTTGTTCATCCTTTCGCCACATGTAGGATGCTCACTCCCTACAATCGATGGTTGCCAAGTCGGTGGGACGTGGACCTTCCTACAATTGTTGGTTGGCATGCATGTAGGACATGGTTCATCCTTTCCCTACTCTAGGTGGTTTGCATGCGCGTATGATGTAGTTTATCCTTTCCCTACGATGGTTGTGACATGTGACTGCAGGATGTGGTTTATCCTTTCCCTACGTGTGGTTGTGAGCAGGACGTGATTTATTCTTTCCCTATTGTTGCCCCAACGTCATCCTAACCATGTAGTCTAGGACAAATGGGAGGTACCTCTCATCTAGCCAATGAGTTGGGAAAAGTGGTTAGGGACCATAGCACTATTGATAGACACATCGTGTACTACTATAATCCCTATGACTAAGATGCATGGTGTTCAACAACTTGATTTGGGATCAAATCCGATTAGGCTTCTACCCCTGGACTGACTTTTTTCATTGGAGAGTGGCAAGGTCTTGTGACTCACTATCAATCAATTCTTCTTCATTCTTACATCAACGCTCAACAGAGTAGAGACAAGATGCAGAGATGGTATATGATAACAAGATGTCATGATGATGGATGGATTGGCAGGTGGAATTCTCCCTATTTGAGAGGGAGTGTTAAAATTGGCAACTAGGGCCAAATCCCACTATTTTACAGCTCATTTGATGTAGATGATTATTGCATTAAATTCCTTTTTTCGAGAGGACCAAAATCGACCTAAAGATCATCAAATTCAGACAAGCAGAAATGTGTTTTTGAATTTATGCCCACACATGTGCAAATTGTCAAGGTCGGCCACATCTTCATGTAGGCTCATGAAGCTTGTTGTTGCACAAAGTGTCTAGGCACTGCAACAACGCTCAAAGTAAGGGTTGACACTCTAATCCTTACTCACTCTGTTTAGACTCTCTCCTAGACAAGTCAAGGGGGGTAGTCCCTGGGGTGGATGAATGAGGGTAGCCTGTGGAACATAGGCTTTAGGAGACTTAAGGATGAACAACTTGATGGATGTAGACAAGTCCTGGTTAACTGAGATGAATAGATCAAATGAATAAGACACAACCACAAGATAGAAATGATTATAGACCAGTGCCTTTATATTCAATTAACCATAGACTAAATAAAAAACAAATTATCCAAAGCAATTTATAAATGTGGCAAAAGTGACGATCATGTATGATTAAATGTAAATAGCGAAAACTGTATCATGCAAAATTTTCTAGCAATTAAATCCCGTGAAGAATTATTAAACTTAAGTACTAAGCAGTGATTCTAGATTTGAAAAAAAAATCTTCAATAACCCAGATCTAGAAAAATTGATCTTTCTCCTATAGTCGATGATTTTAAAACATTAATCGCACTCGACAATAGAGAAATCACTACCACAAAATTTAAAATTTTACACCTAACACACAAAAAGACACCTAGGAACTTTAGATTTAAAATTTAATTATCCCTTAGGTAAATTTTTAATGTGCTAAGCTTATGAAGCAAATTTAATGTGGCAATTAAATTTTTTAATGCGACCAAAAATAAAAATCAAAAGTACTTAATTAAATCTAAATTTTTATGGGTCATAGGCCACATAAAAATTACAATCTTTTATATGTGAAAGCTTAAAGTCTTTTGATTTATTTCATTCTCAATCAAACTCACCAAATTTTTTAATTTTTTAGATTTTTATTTAAACAAAAAAAAAATGAAAACCGAAGTCATAAATTAATATCAAAAATTTGAAACAAAAATAAATGATCAAAACAAAAAAATTGAAGTATAAATAAAACAAATCGAAGAAAAAAAAACAACAACAACCACCACCAAAATTTAAAAAAAAAAAATCGAATTGTGCTACTAAGCATTAAAACAAATGTAAAAACAAAATCAAATTAAAAAGAAATGAACTAACCGTAAAGCATACATGAAACATAATACAAATAAATAAAAAAGGAAATCGAATGTTTGGTTTTGCAGGTTTGGGGAGGGCAACGACGGCGGAGAAGAAAGCTCGACGAAGGAGAGGAATATGACAGCAAGATGAGGAGTTGTGAGGGTTGCTCGAAGAGAAGGCAGCATTGGAGAGAGTTGTGGGTCAAGAGGGAGCAGTAGAAGCCGCGGGTAGGGATTTACATCAAGGGTAGGAGATGAAGATTGCGCGCTTGATGCAGGACACAAAGGGAGGCAGGTTTTGATGGAGACATGCAGGCAGAAAGGGAAGTAAGGTAGCGAGCAAATGAGAAGGTAGTGAGTTCTGCTGCAGACAATTCGAAATTCTGAATGGGAAAAAAAGAACGCAGTAGAGGGAGATGAAGGTTGGAGTAATGGAGGGATAATGGTTTTTCTTAAAAAAAAAACAAAACAAAATTTTCTGCAGCAAAAAGATTAAATAAAAATAAATAAATAAAAACGAGAAATTTCAGATGAACAACAAATAATAAACAAAACAAACAAATAAACAAAAAACCCAGACAGCCAACAGTAGCCTCAAACAACCCAAATAAACCCTGAAAATTTGAATTTCATCTCAATATATATTTTTTATGCTTCAGATTTAGCCTTGAAACCCTTATAAAAGTTTCCAGATCTACAAAATTTTAAAACCCTTGGATTGTAAAAAAGTTGAATAATATCCCAGCAAAGTGATATTGAGGCCAGATCTTACCCTCCAGGGCCTAGATCTGGCTTCAAACAAAATTCTTCCTTCAGATATGTACCTGTAATGACAAAAACGAAACACCTAGAAACAATATATACAATGATGAAATAAAAAAACCAAAAAAAACCAGTTAAATTACAATAAGTACAAGCTGAAGGCTCTAAGTAGTCAGATCTATCATTATGTTGCACAAAAATTAAAAGATTTTTTAAATTTTAAAGGAGGTGCTAACTCGAAACCCTTCGTGCATCACCAACAAAAAATCTTATGATAAGCCCGGAGCTAATTTAGCTGGGCTCTTCAGAAAATACGGATCGGGAGTTGGTTGGTCCAACTGAAAACTTCCTCTAATGCCTGAGGATCTAAAATCAAGATTTCCCTACAAAACCCAATCCAACCATCAAAAATAAAGCAAGAAAATAATAATAAAATTCAGACAAATAGAGATACCTGTTATTATGTTCAAAATTTAAATTATTATTCAAACCCCAGCAACTAAGCAAGATACTTGTACTCAAATCACTCTTCAGAAACTATCATCAATGGCCTTAGAAAAAAAAAAAAGTTATGCATGAAAACAATACATCTTACAGTATTCCCATGAAGAGTAACACTGGCATAATTTAACCCCAAATTCTTTCTTCATTATCCAGAAAAAAATTACACCAGAGATTCTTGCTAAACACACGACTCAAAGATCGGATGGATCGACTGACAAATGACTTCTTATTTAAAGATAAATCCTTCAATGGCTAGTTCGAGTGATCCTCGTCAAAGCAATCTCGATCATTGATAAAGATTAAAAAAAAATCTCTAGTTGAATTGAGGCTTCTGTGATCCATAATAGTTGAAAGAATAACTTCGGCGTAAATCACATGTAGACAGACATTTGTCGACGCGTTTCGAACCAACCAGTGTGGTTCATCGTTAAGACAAGTTGTCCTGACGATGAAACACACTAGTTGGTTCGAAACGCGTCGACAAATGTCTGTCTACATGTGATTTACACCGAAGTTATTCTTCCAAAATTAATCTCATCCGTCGAAATATTTAAATATTTGGGGAAATTCGAAATTTTTAATTAAATGCATTTTAATTAACCCAAAAATAATTTTTTGATTTAATTTCCCCAAAAATTTGACTTTGACTTAACTCCCAGGGATCAAAGATTTAAAATTTAGCAAAATAATTAATTTACCTTAGTCCCGAGACCTTTTAAAATTTAATTTTTTAGGACCGACAAATTTTTCCTTTGGAAAATTTAAATTTACCTAGGACCTAGAATTAATTAAATTTCTCGCTTAGGATTTTAATTAATTTTGGGCAAGAAAATTTAATTAATTAACCTATGAGGGGATAAATTATTTTTCCAACCCTCAAGACACTTTACATCATGATTTTCATATTTTTTACATCATAAGGGAGAAAACCCATTTGTAATAGACCCTCACGAACTACCCGTTTTTGCGACACAAATATAATCCAGTAGGCCAAGCAAATTGTAATAAAATAACCTAACCAAATAGTTATGATTATTCCAAAGTCACTTTTACATAGACTTGATCTAGAACACTAAGACTCGCCTAAGATCCTAGCAACAAAATCCATTCCAGCTTTGGGGTAAGACAGGAGGGGAAAACTTTGCCGACCATCCGAGAATGGATCAGTGAGACAAAAAACCTCCCAGAATAGAGATCGTCACTAGAAAGGTAGGTTTACCTAGGTTGTTACATACATGACACGATTATGCTGAGATTATTTACATCATATACATGAAGAATGTGTTTACATTATAACATGATGATCAAGCTGATGATGATAGCTGGACGGCACGGACACATCGATCAGGCGCTATCCCTTTCGCGAAAAAAAGAGGGTGTACTGCTATGGGTCGTTGACACGTAGTGGTCAACAAAGCCCAAGAGACATGTCAGTTCACCCTCAACAATTTGTATAAATAAGAGAGACCTCCAACCTCATTTGGCACCTCACTCACTCAGACATCCTTCTCTCTCCTCATCTGAATGGTTCATACAACTTATTGGGCATCTCTTTTCCTCACACGTGTGGCAGTAAAAGGATGAATTACAGCACCAAAATTTCAGAGACTGTTGCAGGTTTTACCAGCATTGACCAAGGGTGGTTTGAACTCCTTTAACTGTAACTTTGTACCATAGTTTCGTTTTCGCTGCCTGCATCTATTGGCTTAGAAACCGAGGCATTTTGTTGACTTTGACTATAGACCAATCACAAGGTTGACCACAAAGTTTAACCGTTGTTTTCATGACTGTTTTGCACTGACTTTAACCACTTTAGAAGGCCAAGTTTGACTGCCTTTGATCGAGCTCCATAGAGCATTGTTTGTTGTTGCGTTGACCATCATTGACTTTCTGGTGATGGCAGAATTTCATTGTTGTTGACTGCGGAATTGAAAAGGCTATTTTTGACTTTGATTTGGCAAGTCAATTTTGACTTTTGTAATCTCTCTCTCTCTTTGTTGAACATTTGATGACATAATAGGAAGAATTGATCAAAGGGTTTTCCCCATCTTAGGGTTTTTCCCTGGCATCCGCCAAATCAGTTACTGTCATATGATAATGGTTAATGTGATTGCTAATGAATTAATGGAATTAATAATGAGCTAATGGATTAATGAAGTAAATGGCCTAAGCAAAGAACATGTTAACTCAAAAATTAACAAACCCTAGATGTACTATTTGGTCCCATTGACCTATTTATTGTGGTTATTCATTGGACGTTAATATTAGTATCTTATCTCATTATCATTTTGTATAAATAAGGATTTCACCCCTCTTTTGTAACTTAAAAAATATAAGTTTCTTTGGGGATGTCAATCCCCACAATTGCAAATACAATCACTCTTAAGTGTGCACATGCCCGAACTAATTTGATCTCTCTCTCTATTTTTCACATTTGAGATTCATTGTTATCATATTTATTGTTGTTACTTTCAAGTTTCAATTACTCCGTGTAGTTGTGGTAGGAGTGCCACTTTGGAGATAGTCACACTGCAGTTATCCTTTATCTTGTTCCATGCAATGTACGACTTGAAATTATCCATTTGTATTCTAGCATGAGATAAGATCATGGACTCGTCAATTTTATTTTTTACATGAGAGGTTGGACATGTTTAGCCCTGCTCCAATATTTCCCAATCCATGCTAACCATACAAATAATCTTCATATGTAGATACAATCATTCCTTGTAGTTGTAGTAGTAGTGCCACTTTTGGATACAGGCACATTGCAATTGCTCTACCATCATACACTTGCTGACTTGTTATAATTATGTATCTGATCATGTTCCATGCCATGAACACCTTATGATTTAAATTTTATCCATTTGCATTACTGTTAACTTTCCTTGAATCTAGCACCTAACAATTCATTAACCTAGCCAATTGCAGATCTACTAAATAAAAGCACAGCTTAGTTCTTGACTTAATTAGCAGAAGCAAATTTCACACAAACAATTTCAATCACAATGAGACAAACAGATGCTGCCCAATCTACAGTTCTTCATTAATATTCGGAACTTACTTGGACTCTCATCCTACGATAATGGCCCAACTGAGAAAGATTACAGATACTAAATGTCTTAGAATTTTTCCAGCAGATCAGGAGATCAGGCCCCGGATCAGTCCTTGATCCCCTTGGCTGATCTGGATCTCCAAGCAGCCCTTTTGCACTTCCTCAAACCCGGCACTCTAGAATGGAAGTCCTCCATTCTTCACTGAGATGCCTCGCTTAATGTCCTGTGCTGCCGTACAATGTGTTTCCTCCTTTTTGCTTTTATAACTTTACATTAAGCTAAATCCTGAACCTTAATCTCCAAAGTGACTGACAGCATAGATTAGATCTTGCCCCACTTGAGATCAAGGGCTAAGATTAAACCATAATCATTAAAGTAATTTACTTTACTTTTTCTAGGTTTATTTTAGCTCAATTAGTCAACATAAAAATTATGTGATTTCCTATGTTGAAAACTTACGCTAAGTTACAAAAGCAACTTGCTCACACTTAAACAAGTGTCCTAAGGAGATCTTGGGCAACTTCTTGCCCACTTAGACACTTAGGCTTGAGCAGAAGTACCTGACCAAGCTACAAATATCAAAAATTTCAACACAAAATGAGGGCATGGAATCTTAAATTTTATTTTTTGCATCAGAGGGTGGATATGTTTAGATTTTCTCCCGCATTGCCCAATTGATGCTAACCATACAAAAAATCCTCATATGTAAAGTTTGACTTCAAACACGAGCTCATGATATAATAGTTTCTTATAAAGGATGCTGAAGACTTGCTATTGGCAAAACACTAACCTTGACCAAAGTTTATTTCATCTTTAATACCTTGACTGGAAAGACGCGTGCAAAAATAGCTTATTTTTACCTGCTGCTACAGTATGCACAAACTCTATACTAGTCCTATTCGATTATAAAGTTGGCATAAAACAAAGGAAATCAAAATAATGTCAAAAGCTGAAACAGGATCTTGTGTTATGACTTAACTCCGACTGAAGTGTTATAAGTTTTGCCTGTGATTATTATGCGCTAATATGTGAAAAATAATTAAGCATTAACTTGTGCCTCAACTTGTTCTGAGAAAGATTGACGTGCTTCATGTACATCCAGTACTGCAATATTTTTTAAAGATCCATGTCATGCTTCCTAAAATCATAAATTGAAACAGTAGATGGGACAGTTATTTGGATAAAATTGATCATATTAAGATAGCTAAGACTGCCGAAATCGGAATGCACAAAAGTACCTTCTAGGTATTTGGATACTGTCTTTATACAGTGCCTCTTCTGCTTTCTGCTGTTCCTTTCTCTCGCTCGGAGTCAACCCATTATTTGATGAATTCAAATCACTGCAAAATTAAAAACTTCAATACAGACATCAAGCACAAAACAAGCAATATGTCAAATGTTGAAAAAATTATGCATTCTGCTGGCTAAATACATAAAGCCCCTACTTAAAAATTCCTCTAAAACATCTTCTTGCCCCTTAGGGAATTTTCAATATCCTGTATTCCACAAGAATGCAAATCACCAATAGCAATACTGAAATGACAGTCACCAATTTCTAAAACAATCTAAGCAAAACCAGCAAAACAACCACTAGCCGTGAATGTGTGCTCCCACAAACAGAATATTGCTATGCTTTATTAACAGCAATTTCTAGCAAGGTTCAAAGTCTATACACTACAAATCAAAAGAAATGTAAAACATGACAGATTTCTTCACTGTAACCACATTTTCAACATATTAATGCCTGTGATCATCATGCCAATGATCCAGAGAGGATGGAAAAGATAAGAGGAAAATATTATTACTGAAGAAAAGAAGAAATATTATACTTGGGGTGTGATTGGAATTGGCTGAAGAATCCAGTGCCAGTGCAGCACTTGTACAGAAATTAGGAAACGAGCATTCGAAACCCTAACCTTAAACTATTTTACAGATATATATTTAAACATTTTAAATTTAAATAGTATATTGAAAATTTAAAAACAAAGAAATAAAATCTAAAATGATTCATAACATCATGGATTCTCAAATGATTCAATCATTCATAACACCATGATAAAGACCTAGGCTAACAACTGTTAAAATGTGAATGTGATCTCAATCTTCCTACTTTCACAGTAATTACTATATGATATGCTTCCACAGGAGTACCGACAAATTGCCCAATGAGTTCACCTGATAAAGCCCTGGTTATGTACACTTGTACATATAAAATTAATTCGTTCTTGAATCACTCCCCTGAAAAACAGTAACCCTTCAACTTAGATACCTCAACTTCACCTCAACCTTATACGGGAGGATTACATTGATTCTGAAAATGAACACTAGCAAAATATATATATATACAAATATCAACTAAGTAGTGTGCACTCCTTGTGACTAAGTATCAATAATTTCACAATGCAACAATCAGTCTTTGACCTCAGAGATCCCAAACTATGCTTGAAGCTGCCATGTCGAACACTCACTTGGATAGGGAAGGCCTCTGCCAGCTGCTGCCTTAACCAAATGGCATGCTTTAAATAAAAGTACTTTGAGCAAGCAGGGAAAATGTTTCATAAGCATTATGTTACACAGATCCTGAGAAGAATCCCAAATAAACTTGTACTAGCATCATTTCAAGTCATTAGATTAGCCTGCCTTGCCTTGGGGATTTATGGAAGTGAGGCTGCATCAAGTACACATAAAGGCCATCTTGAATCATGATTTAACAAGCATACACAGCATATCCAGAATACTTTGCTGTGTATGCTAACAAGTATACACAGCAGCTAACTACTTGTGACCTAACTAAAACAACGAAGACAGGTAGAACTTACATTAATCCAATCACTCTTCAGTTCTGCTTGTTTGCCAGTGCCTTTGGTGGGTTGCTGCTAGTGCTCGCCCTTGGAAATGGAAACCCTTGGTCAATTACTTAACAAAGAAAACCCCCAAACCTTGATCAATTGCCGCAAGTGCAAACTCTTCTGCCATCATACAACGTGCGGGTACTGGGTTACAATACTAGGTTACCCACTTTTGGCTCTCATTCCTGAAGTCAGCAAATGTGTGGGGCCCTCCAAATGTGTGGGGCCCTCCAGAGGCCTTTCCTGAGCCCTCCAGGGGACCCAGCACACTAGAGATGTATGGCTGATTACAAGCAACTGAACATTTTGGAAGAGAAATCAAGGTCGCCTTGGAGTGTCTCAAACAGATGTTCTAAACTGGAAGCGTCAATTGCAGCTCTCTCAAACCTGGTCATGGAAATTGCCCATTATGTGGGCTACAGTCTAGTGGAGAGTATTCCCCTAGACCTTCCCCTTGCAATGCAGAGCCGATGGCAAAACCAGACACTAAAATGCAGGTGGAATCAGTGGTCAGTGCTGCTTTGAGGTTCTAGTATCTAAATGTTGTTCTGTAATGTCATTGTCTTTTTTTAGTCGATCAGTATGTTAGACAGTACCTGCCATCTATAGGGCAGAAGAACATCTCTATTTTTCATTAAACACCTTGCAGAGTGGATTTTCTGCTCTGCTGAGACAGAGCTCCCTACTTTTGTAAACCAGTTTAAACGTGAATCAGGAAAGGCTGAAACAAAGTCTCCATAAATACAAAGATAACTGCTGTTGAGAAAACAAATAGTATACCATGCAATGTATGTACTATGCCAAGCATATGGTGTGAGAATTTTGACAAAGGCACTCTTAAGCTTCAAAGATCCATTATTCAAATCCTAGGTCAACCTTGCTCCACGTCCAGATCAGTGTTGCACAATCCTCCCCCCAAGGATCCAAAGGCGGAACCGTGTCCCATACGGATCCTTGGGCAATCCTCCGGCGGAACCGCGGATCCGAAAATCGGATCCGCAGTTCAGCTGTTTTGAGGCGATTCCTGGGAATCTGAAACAGCGCGAGCCCGATTGGCGGTTCCAGATTCCTGATCCGTGGATCTGAAAAAGGATCCATTGAGGTTCAGGCACAGATCTGCGCGATCACTAGTGAATCCAGAGGGAGATGGGCAGTTTCGCAGGGTTCTAAATTTTTTTTTAATTTTTTTCTGACTTAATTTGGGTTGCAGCTTCCCGGACACTCCCAAGGTGCTTCCTTGATGCTCCTTAAATGCTTGCTAGATGCTCCCTCTCATGGTAATGTTAAATTCTTAAAGTAAAAGGATGAAATTTTCATTATTTTACTTAAATTTTTAACATTACCATGAAATGACTCGGGATGTTTGAGAGTGGTTCCAGCCTCATCAGATTTCATATGGAGAAAATAGAATTTCATATCCTATTCAAAATTCAGCAGACTTAACAATTTTCAGGAATTCAAGATCAATGAAATTGTGGCATTTCATTAGATTATATCATGCACTGTTGATAATATCGGCGATATTTGAAAATATCGCGATATTTTCGGCAAAACGATATATCGCCGAGAAAATATCGCGATATTTTCTGTTTTGAAAATATCGGCAAATATCGGAAAATATCGCGATATTTTGAAAATATCGGCAAAATATCGGCTATATTTAAAAATTTGAAAAAATTATTTTTTATGCTTGCCGATATTTGCCGATATTTTGCCGATATTTTCGCCGATATTGCCGATAAGATATTTTCTGGACCCTCGCCGATATTTTCCCGATACCGATATTATCAACACTGATATCATGTATGAGGGTATGTGATTGGCATTTAATCAAGAGCACCAAGCCTTATATGTGCTCATGTAACCTAGTGTTGGTGGTGTTAATTGTTGAACTCTTTGTCATGGCCTTAGCAAAAAATTACCTTTCAATCTAGTCAAAATCATTGATCAAGCATGTTAAGTTTTTTCCACTATATTTTAAGGCTTGGATTAGGTAGTTTGATCAAAATTGGGCAATGTTGACTAATATCCCTAGACAATCGAGGTAGAGGCAAAGGCAAGACAAGAGGAGAAGAATCTAGATTCTAGATGGTTGATGCTCGAACAGTTAATCATTGGTGTAAAATGGATGTCATACCTATCTTGATTTATGTACAAATATGCATATTTTCATATCTTCTACAACTAATTTGGTATTTTGGATGTTTTTTTCAATATAAATGCAAAATAGATAATAATAATAATATATATATATATAGTAGACACTTCCGAGATGCTTCACTTCCTAGATTTTTGGGAAACAATGCTTCTGCATATCCGCTTCCACAAAATGTCGCCGCTTTGTGCAACATTGGTCCAGACAAAAGAGAGATTGGAGTCATTTTGAGCATATACACTCCAAAAAGCATAATCAGTTAACCTATAAACATTCTCTGAATTGAATTTGTCAATTATAATCCCAAACTCTGAAGGAAGCAGTGTGAAAATCTCGTTGGTATATTGTTTACTTCACATTACTTGCATGATTTGAATTTGTCAACTATAATCCCAAACTCCGAAGGAAGAAGTCAATAAATCTCGTTGGTATATTGTTTACTTAACGTTGTTTTAAAAAAATTGCTTAAATTATCTTTAGATTCTAGATTAAATTCTAAACTATTTGTTTTAATACTACAGGTTGCAATTCCCAGAAAAAAAAAAAACACTACAGGTTGCAATGATATTATGACTATTTAATTGGAAGATGTTGATCCAACATTCAATTGGATTGTTCAGCATGGCCATGAAGACCCCAACATATTATTTTTGGAGTTAATGTGGATGGAAAAAACCACTAGGGCAGGGGCTTTTGGTGACCTTGATTCATCTGTTTTATGTACTTAATCATACATTACTTTGGACTATAAAATGTGTTGACACACCCGGGTGTACCAGTTGGTGACAGGGTGTACTGTTAAGTCACTCCTTGAGTAAAGTTCAAAGTTTCAAACCCCGATTTACCCATGTCTGTGGTAGGGGCAGTCGTGGACACCTAGTAGTTGGAATCAACCCCATGCCATGTGAGTACAAGAACAACCTAGTTGTTGATTCCTCTAGTTACAAAAAAAAAAAGAATAAAAGTGTGTTAACTTTGCATAATAAGCATTGTAAAGATTTGTGTCAATGCAATAGACATCAATATACACACACATAGAGACCATAGATGCAAGGACTTTCGGTGACCCGAACATATGATTCTTAAGTTTTATGTTCTTACACAATTTTGGACTTCAAAATGTGTTAATTTTGCATTATAAGCATTGTACGATTCAGAAAATATATATATAACCGCAAGGGGTCAGCTCAACTGGTCATTTGCCAATGTTGCCAAGCATTTGGCTAGATTTGTGATAGTAGGTGACTGGTTTGAATACCCCTGGGTCTAATCTACACCCATGAGTTTAATAGGGATGCATCCATGAATGTGTGGAAGCATCCCCTGGGTTTCCTTGTAAGGGTCCTATGGAGACAACAATGGTGACTTGGTTTTTATCATTGCCTAGTGAAATGAATTTTAATTTGGCAGCTCAGGGATAAATTCCTTTCATTGGACAAAATTCCTCATTCAGATAGACCCAAAATTGCCCCTAGAAGCACTCTATTTGGTTAAAAAAATATATATATATTTTTATGAGAAAACCCACAATGACACCAATGTCCAAGTAGGCCTAGAAGCAAAATTGGCACCCCTCCAACGCATATAAATACAAGTTAAGACACACCTCATTTGGCATCACAACAATACATCGTTCTTCTTTCTCCTCTTCTCATTGGTTCGTAGTACGTACAGATCTGAAGAATTGCAGGTTGACTTCACACATGTGAGGATCTTTGAGGCAGCTCTGAAATTTTTGCATTGACTTTCTGTTTCGGAGACTTTGACCAGGATTGACCTTGATGTTTTGGGCATATTTTGACTTTGATCTTTTGGGAGAATTTCTGTCTTGCTAGACCGCATTGTTTAGCACAAGAACAAAGGAGATCTGGGCACTTTGACCTGCGTTGATCGCAGGGTTGACTGCAGACTTTGACCACAGGGAATCTCTCCATTGACTAGGTTTGACCGCTTGAATTGGGACTGTTTTGACCTCTGTTTGACCAGCAAAGAAGACCAAGTTTGATGACATTTGACCAAGCTTCATTGGAGGTGTTGACTGTTGACTTTGTAGACTGGTTAGGGCACATTTGACTGATGTTGACTTGGACAGAATTGCAGATTTTGACAGTTGACCAGAATTGACTTTTGAGGCTCATCATTGGTTGGATATTGGTCTGTCTATTTGGATAGTCAAAGGTTGACTTTCACTAATTATTGAATTGGATTATTGTACTCTCTGTTGAACATTTTATGACAATCCAATAAGAAGAAGAATTTGAAAAGGTTTTTTCTCTGGTCTTTGACCAATCTTGGTGTCTCTTGTCATTGCTTTTGATTGTCTATTATGGTATATTGCATTTACTATTCTATCTACAATTGCTATGATTACTGGAAGATTGAATTGATTATTAATTGAAGTTAAGAATTGGGCTAAAGTAATTGTTTCAACATAGAACAGCGGAAAATTAACATAGTATCAGAGCTAAGGTGAAGAGCAAAGCCCAAAGAGACAAAAGGCAAGAGCAATCATATTTGGAAGAACTTGGAGGAACCTATTTGATTTGGACAAGATGACTACCTCTTTCTTCAAGGACAATGAGAAGCTGGGTGATTCATCAAACTTTGCTGCATGGAAGATCAGGTTGGAAGTCATATTGGATGACAACGATGTTTTGGAATATGTGCAAGGGAAGATTCTTGAGCCTCCGGAGAATGCTCCCACTGCCACCAAGTCCAAGTATAAGAAAGGTGAGATCAAGGCTAAGAAAATTATTATTGATGGTTTGCGAGATCATTTACTTGTTTATGTTGGTAACTTGAAGAAGTCCAAGGTGTTGAAGAATCTAGGGCAATTAGTATTAGTAGGATTCTTCTAGGCTTGATAACAATTTGTGAAGTGCTTTTACAATTTATCTTAGCTTGATCTTCTTCTTATTATTAGTGTGTGTGTTTACTTCATCAAACTGCTACCAAAAACAAAGAGACAAGAACACAAGATGTTTGGCTTTCTGCTAGGGCCATAACCTCTCCCTCTTGGAGAGAAAAACTCGCACAAAATTCTTCTTATAAAGATTCCAATTGACGAACACCAAGACCATAACCGTTGACCTACTAGGCCACTCCAAGACCAAGTCACCAATCCTTCTTCTTATTGTTGAGATTATCATCAACATTGTTGCTTTACCGAGTACATCATTCATGCACCTTCACTAAGATATTCATCACAATAAGGAGAACATAGTTGTTGCACCATATCTCCATCTTCTCTTAGATCATTATTGCACTTCTCACTGAGATCATCATCATGTTGATGAGACTTCCATACTGAAATATGTGAATGCTTCAATGGTGTCTAGTGTGTATCGCTGAGAGCTCCTTGTACTAGGATCCTTATCATGATATATATGCCAAGACTGTCCTAGTATGCCGAAACTGTAATCATGATGATCATTCGAAATGCTCAACCAAAACTGTAATTATGATGCTCAACCGAGATGTTATACTCCTGTACCCTGTCTGAGATACTATCCTTTATGGGCCATCCGAGATTCTATACCACACCTCCAAAATTTCAGACAAGTCTGAGATTCTATCTGAGTTTTTGCGGATACCCCAGCTGGGTATAAATAGTGGTTATGTCTCCATTTTTTAGCCGACTTTAACAAGTGAACCATTGTGTCTCTTATATGAGCCAACATGACATTTGTATATATATTTGAGACCAACATGATGTTCTCCTTATCATATTGCTTGCAAATTGCTTTGTGCTTGTTTTCGAGGATTGTGCTTGGTCTTAGAGGGCTACTCTAGGCTTGTATACATTTTACAGAGGCTCATGAAGAGCTCCTTATTCATGACTTTGACTCTTTGACGTTAAATATAAATCCTAAGGCTCTTAATGGGAGCCATCTATAAAACCTCTTGCTCATGAAACCCATGCAGCAAGGAATAATAAATTTATTTTCTTGTTTTACAAAAATCATAATTACAATATCATGAAAACCAAACCTAGTTACATTTTCTTCAACACTCCCTCTTAACTAGGGAGGTATTCATGATGGTACTTGGTCATTCTCAATCTGAAGAATTTCTCATAAGAAGAATCGGATTGGTAATCCCATCTGTATAGCATCATATCAATCAATATTGTCATAGTGCAAGGCCTTGACTAACAGCTCCATCTCTCTACGAGACCATGAGCTATAATGTTGGCGAGACCAATGATTTATAGACACCTTCATCATTGTTTCTCAAGGTTCATACCCACCCGGGTGTTCACTGAGTATGACCTTATAGGACTATTCTTATCTTGGATTCCCAGCCCTCAAAGAATATCGGTCCTCTTGCCTACTCTTATCTTGGATGCCCTACACATCCTCAAAGAGTATCGAATTCCAGATGATTACCCAACCCTCCATTCTTTCTTCCCAGGTGAAGACAAGAATGATGTGTCTATCATGTGTCTACATTTCCATTCATGGCCTTCATCTAGACTTACGGTTGTTAGTCCTGGTCTAGTAAAAGACATATGAAATAGAAAAACACAATTGTCACTCCTTTGTAATCATGGGTGATTTAATTCAAACTCTCTCTTGATCAAGGACCTGTCAGAGCTCCCCTTAGCTAGGGACTCTTTTATATATCAACAACTTATTCTTCGTGGGTCCTTCAGCTGCTTGATCAACTTCTCTCCTTGATGTCATGAAATTTAGTTGCTTCTTCCTTGTAGGACATTAGCCATCCATCACTTTCCTTCTTGGTTCGTTATGTCATTCTTTTCTTCATGGAAAGTGGCCTTCTTGATACATATCTGGAACCTTCGTCATATGGCTACTTCTTCCTCGTCATATTTCTTTCAGGAATTTCCATCCACCACATGAATGCTAGTTGTACCTGTACTTACAACTCTTGTGCCAGTAGCCTTGCATGAACTCATCCAGATATTATTCAAGAAATCAAAACATAACATTAAATCAAATTGTAACTTTCAGATGGCTCTTCATCATGACATCTTCTTATAGGTATCAACATCCTGCATACATGTTGACACATCTCCCAAAGATATCCACTGTCAAGGATCTTCATTTTTTTCAGACTTTCATCAAAGTCTTCATATCTTTCCAGGAGATTTCCTAGTCAAATCTTCTTGGTCTTTTGGATGTTGATCGCCTTCATCATGGTTGCATATCTCACTATCTCTTCCTTCCTCACACATTCCATTTCCAGGAGCTTTCAATCAGAGTTTCTTAGTCAACTACCTCATACTTCATATGAGGACATGTTATGTTGATTTCATCTAGTGCGATTTATGCCTTCCTACATTCTTTCAGAGGAGAAGATCCTTTTTCTCTTGATCATGCTTCTCAAGATGGAAGTAATGATCCATGTTACCTGCAACCATATGACATGACATTATAATATTAAATACAAGCATACATACCTCATTTTACCTTTAGGTCATCTAGGCTTCTTCCAACAACTTCCTTGATTGAAAAGACCTTCAATCCCTTGATGTGCTTTATGTCATCACACCATCATCCCATGAATTCCATAAATTGGAGTTCCTGATGAAACACTTGCTTCCTCTCTAGATTAGTAAACCCTCTGATGAGGATTCCATCATAGAACCTTGAGGATCTTGCATATCCCCATCTGGCAGATGTTTCCTTTTTGCCTTGATGTATGATGAGCCTTGTCCTGGATGACATTTGTCTTTCCTTCAATGTTCAATGAGATTCCCAAGAGCTATATCTTTCATGTTTGACTGCCATGGATTTTGTCCCTTTTGTCCTTCATGATTCCCATGGTGATGTCGCGAGCTCTTTCTTCTAATGCTTCCATGATGCCATGATGCATCTTATTATCATTGTCATATCTTATAACGCAAGATCTAGGACCTTATGATAAGACCTTTTTATGAGGGATACTATCTTACTCATAGGAGAGATTTGTTGCTCCCTCTTTCCTTGGCCCTTTTCTTCAGCTTCCTCCATCTTTCAGTGATATGAGCTTCCAAAATCTTTCTATAGCATTGAATCTTAACTATACTTATTTTTTCTTGCTTGAGGACCAACCTTGCCTTCCTTTTCTGCACATGGTTGAGTTCTTTTAACCTTCAATATTTTTGCCATCAACTTGTCCTTCTCTATCTTGCATAGAGACTACAAGTTGTTGAATGAGGTATAACCTTCTTGTTTGTGGATATTTGTTACCTTGCCACTGCATCAATGATGGTTGTCTTCATTCCCAGATCTTATATATAAGACCTTGTGAAGATATCCTAGATCCTTTGATGCCTTTTTACTTTCGTGTGGATCAGATTTCATTTGACCTTCTTTATTGCACCTTAAGAGAATGACTTTATCATCTACATCACTTTGATGTCTCCAATTTTGCTATGTGAGGGAACCTTCATAAATATCCCTTTTCATAAATTCAAAGGAGGCCTTTTGATGACTTCAGCTACTTAGAGGACTATGTCTATTCTCCTTCTTCATGCAAGGAATCTTGATAACCCATCCAATTCATAGATGTCCTTGCAATCATGAAGTCATTTAACCAAACTTGAATATAGAATGAAAAGATACTTGTCATGTGAAGATGAAATCTTCACTTTGATGCTTTCTTGAATGATCTCCTTCAATGAGATTCTTGCTTGAGTTGCCTGGTACAATAGAGTTCCAAAACCTTTCTTGAGACTTTCTTGCATTGTTCAACACCAAGCACTACTGCCTTTTATGATATGTTGAGATTATTTGATTCCTTCACTGTGAGGGTATGGAATCGAAATCAAGAATTTTGAGAGCATTGTCATGATGTCCACCCGAGATGTGGCATTGTGTTCTCCTTCTGAAGTGATATTGTTGTAATGTATGTTGTGACTATATATCTTTGTAACCTTGTTGCAATGCTCCTTGCTGGAGTAGAACCTTGCTTGAGCTGACTAGCATGAGCAAAGATCTTTGTGGCCTTCGAGCATTGTTCAATACCAATCGTCGAAACTACTTAAGTCATTAAGATTGTTGTGGTATGACATGGGTTGTAATGACACCCAAATTTTGAGGCTAGCACCGAGACTGTGAAAGGTACTGTGTTTTCCTTTTGTTGTAGTGTAGATTAGGACTGCTTCTCAGAATTTCGACCTTCTCCAAGATGATAATCTTTGACTTTGAGTTATCTTGCTTTGTAGTCATATTGATAAGGTTCTTGGTGACCTTTTTGATGATGACTGTGGAGAAAAGGTTCTTTGCTGATGTAGACTGCTTGTTGTAGACTTGATCCTTTATTCTTGACAAAACCCTTAACCTTACTTTGATTCCCTTCTTGAGGACTGATCCTTGTAAGTCTCTTTTACTATCCTTCCTTTAACTTTTGCACCTTAGCCCTGATACTATGTTAAAGAATCTAGGGCAATTAGTATTAGTAGGATTCTTCTAGGCTTGATAACAATTTGTGAAGTGCTTTTACAATTTATCTTATAGCTTGATCTTCTTCTTATTATTAGTGTGTGTGTTTACTTCATCAAACTGCTACCAAAAACAAAGAGACAAGAACACAAGATGTTTGGCTTTCTGCCAGGGCCAAAACCTCTCCCTCTTGGAGAGGAAAACCCACACAAAATTCTTCTTACAAAGATTCCAATTGACGAACACCAAAACCATAACCCTTGACCTACTAGGCCCCTCTAAAAAAGTCACCAATCCTTCTTCTTACTGTTGAGATTATCATCAACACTGTTGCTTTACCGAGTTCATCATTCATGCACCTTCACTAAGATATTCATCACAATAAGGAGAACATAGTTGTTGCACCATATCTCCATCTTCTCTTAGATCATTACTACACTTCTCATTTAGATTATCATCATGACGATGAGACTTCCATACTGAAATATGTGAACGCTTCAATGATGTCTAGCGTGTATAGCTAAGAGCTTCTTGTACTAGGATCCTTATCATGATATATATGCCAAGATTGTCCTAGTATGTCGAAACTGTAATCATGATGATCAATCGAAATGCTTAACCAAAACTGTAATTATGATGCTCAACCGAGATGATATACTCCTGTACCCTATCTGAGATATTGTCCTTTCTGGGCCATCCGAGATTCTATACCACACCTCAGAATTTCATACATGTCTGAGATTCTATCTGAGTTTTTGCAGATACCCCAACTGGGTATAAAGAGTGGTTATGTCTCCATTTTTTAGCTGACTTCAACAAGTGAACCATTGTGTCTTTTATATGAGCCAACATGACATTTTTATATATATTTGAGGCCGACATGATGTTCTCCTTATCGTTTTGCTTGCAGACTTCTATGTGCTTGTTTTGGAGGATTGTGCTTGGTCTTGGAGTACATAGGCTCATGAAGAGCTCCTTATTCATGATTTTGACTCTTTGACCTTAAATCTAAGTTGCACAATACGGGGAAACGAGTATGAGTTTCCAAAACGAGAATGGGTACGAAACGTGGCACCCCAAATTTTGGAAACAGGGAAACGCAATATATATATATATATATATATATATATATAATATATATATATATATATATATATATATATATATATATATATATATATTAGGACATTTAAGAAATGTGTGCAACCATAAAGCATACATGATACATTCTAATTTATTACATTATGATAAAATTGTCAATTGCCAATGCATAAACTATAAGTCTCTAAATTTACATCACATTTACTCATGAATGATCACATAATGAAAATAGCAATATCCAAAATCAGCCACGAGAAATTTCTAATTTCTTGTCTCGTGCTTGATTGGGAGTCTCCTCCTACATAGTTGAACAACCTTAGTGCTCTTGATTAAATATAAGTTCCATACCCTAGTACCCTAGGTGCTCTTGATTATTGGAAGTCTCTCGTGCATAGAGGGCTTGGTTCTCTTGATTAAATACAAGTTCCAAACCCTAGTACATGACAAAATCCAATGGAAACATTGCAATCCCCCTAATCCTGAAATCCTGAAAAACAAATAAGTCTGTTGGATTTTGAGTGAGAACTAAAATTCTACTTTCTCCATATGAAATCCAATGACGGCGAAACCACTCTCAAACATCTTGAGTCATTGCATGGTAATGTTAAAAATGTAAGTAAAAGGATGAAAGAGAAAGATAAAGGAAAATGTCATCTAGAAGCATTCAAAAGATATTTTAGTTGCCCAATAAAAAATTAGAAGCAAAAAAATTTAAAAATAAAAAATAAAAGAAAACGTCAAGTGTTAACTGGAAACTCGTTTCCAGCCGTACTGGCCACATTTCCCCACCGTGAAACAAGCCAGTACGGCTGGAAATGAGTTTCCAGGCCGTACGGTACGAGTTTCCTCGTTTATGTTTCGTTTCCAGCAGGAAACGAACCCCTGGGCAACGTTTCCTGCAACTTAGCCTTAAATATAAATGCTAAGGCTCTCAATTGGAGCCATCTATAAAACCTCTTGCTCATGAAACCCATGCAGCAAGGAATAATAAATTTATTTTCTTGTTTTACAAAAATCATAATTACAATGTCATGAAAACCGAACCTAGTTACATTTTCTTCAACACAAGGATATGTATGATAAGCTAGTAGGGATGTACAAGTCAACAACTTGAACCACATCCTCTCCTTGACAAACAAGGGGGAATTTGTACAATCGTACATCATGAGGGTATCTCAACTACGAGATCAACTACAAATTGTTGGTGAGCCTGTATCTGACAGAGAGTTGGTGATGAACACTCTTCAAGGTCTTCCTCCTATATGGGAAACCTCCATTACTACCATAAGCAACAACAACAATCTCCCAATATTTGATGACCTCATTGGACAATGTACCCAAGAGGGAGCCGGGATGATTGCCCATGGAAGAATTCAACAGAATGAAGAAGGAGAGGCATTTGCCTTTGTTGCTCAAGACAAAAAGGAAAGGTAGAGGAGGCCCATCTAATTCAAGGAAGTTTGCTCCAACACCCAAGGACTCCAATAGAAGAAAAGCAAGAAGATATAAGGATATGTCGGAGAGGAGTGTTATAATTGTCACACGTTTCGCCACTATGCTCAAGATTGAAAAGAAAGGAGGGATGCTCCAAGGTTAAGATACAACAACAATCGTGGCTTCAAAAATAGCAAGTTCAATAATAGAAGAGATGATCGAAGAGGAAGGGATGATAGAAGAGAAAGAGATATTTTGGATGATCGTGAAGAAGGCCATCGTCCTCAAAAGAAATCAAGGAACTCTGGGTATGAAAGTAATGCAATTGCTAGTCAATCTGAATATATTCTTGTTTCTACCCTTTCTAGTTCTTCCCCTTCGAATTCACATAATAGTTGGCTAGTAGATAGTGGGGATTTTGGACACTTTTCCGGGTATAAGTTAGTCTTCTCAAAATCTGGTTGAGAGGGAGACAAGTTAAAATATCATTCTTACAGACAATACTTCATATCCTGTGAAGGGCTTTGGATCTATCAAATTTTATTTGCACTGTGGTGAATTCGTTCTTCTTCATGGAATAATATATGCTTCGGAACTAAAGAAGAAATCAATATCTATTTCTACTTTGGAAGACAAAAGGATGAAAGTAGATTTCATAAATGGAAAAGTCCTCACCTAGCCGATGGAATCTCGAATGAGGGATGCCTTTACATTGGGATCTAGAGTAGAAAGACTCTATAGAGTTACTGGAAGACCTCTGCTAACAATGGTCCACGACACCAATCATCTGTTGATAAATCTATAAGGCTATAGTTAGGATGATTTCTCTTAAACTTGATAACACTTGTGATGTCTTTTTACTTTTTCTTACTTATTAGCTTCTTCTTGTATTATTATGTTATTCTTATCATCAAACAGCTACCAAAACAAGAAGATCAACAATACACAAGATATAGGCTACAAGCCAAGGCCAAAACCTCTCCACTTGAGAGGAAAACCCACAAATCTCTTTTCTTCTTATAGATTCTTTAAATGACGAATTCCAAGACCTCTAGACCAAGACCAATACCCTTCCAAGTCCAAGTTCGACCTTCTTGATGATGTGCTTCCCTGATACAAGTCAAACCTAGTTAAATATCTTCCAGCAACACAACTTCGACCCCAGCTACAAAATTTCGGCCTCTATTGCAGGTCTAAAATTTTTGGCCCCCAGTAACAACTGCTACCTTCACACATGTGAGCAGTTTAGGGATTCCAGAGCTTCATTTGACCTTTGCTTGGCTTTCTCCTTCTTGAGGATGACCTAGCAGACCTTCCTTCGACCTTCTTTCTACAATTTCTCCAAGTTTGATCTTGCACCAGCAAAACCCTAACCTCCTTCCTTCGCACGTGTGAAAAGAGACAAAGAGAAAACAATCTAAACACTTGTCCTTCTTTGTTCTTCTCCTTCGCTTAAAGTATGAGAGGATGAATGATATCTCTAGGAGGTCAAGTTCCCTCCTATATATAGGCTATATATAGGCTTCCAAGGTGGACAAAGTACCCTAATTTAAGCTGGCTTCTTAGTTGTTAGACCAACTTGGTCTTGGAGGGTATTTTGACTCTTTTAAAGATAAAAATAACTATTTTTACAAGTTACAATGTGCCCGATGGGGTCTTCTTCATATGACAATGACTCTTTTGACATCTTGAACCTATGGCAAATCCTAGAAGCACTCAATCGGTGCTTTACCTCTAAAATAAAAGACCTTGAGCATGAAACCCATGCTACAAAAAAACAATAATAATAATTTTCTTTCATTTTACAATATACAAGATTCAAAAGTACATTTCATATTTATGAAGACTGAACCTAGTTACACATTTTTCAACACTCCCTCTTAACTAGGGAGGTATTCATAAATGGTACATGGATATTCTCAAACTGAAGAGATTTCATAAGAAGAGTCGGATTGGTAAGCCATATTTTTGCATCAAATCATCCAGCATTGTCACATAGCAAGGCCTTGACTAACAGCTCTATCTCTTCACATGATCAGAGCACAATGTTGGGGAGGCCAGTGACTGATAAACACCATCATCTTTGTCTCTCAAGGCATATACCCCACCCGAGTGTTCACAGGGTATGTCCTTCCAAGACAGTTCCTCAAGGAATTTCCTCTACAACCATTCTTATCTTGGATGCCCTACCTCATCCTTGAAGAGTGTCGGATGCCAAATGTTTACCCAATCCTCCATTCTTACTTCACAAAGCAAAGATAAGAATGATGTGTCTATCTCTCCCTCTCAACTAGGGAGGATATATCAACCAAACCAAGCTTGTTTCTTAAGTACATGATCTTCTTGTCAAGAAGAGATTTTGTCAAGATGATAGCGACTTGTTCATTAGTGGAGATATACTGTAGTTGCAACACTCCAACCTGCACCAGCTTTCGAATGTGGTGATATTTGTTATTTATGTGCTTTGTCTTTCCATGAAACATCGAGTCTTCAGACAACCATATACAGATGGTGTTGTCATAATGTATCACTGTAGGGTCCATTGGTCCTTTGAACAAGTCAGACAATAGCTTCTCTGCTTACATCACAAGCTGCAATATATCTAGCCTCAACACTACTCAAAGCAATCGATTCTTGTTTTCTACTCATCTAGGAGACCATGGAGGATCCCAAACTAAAACATCCTCCAGTATTGCTTCTTCCATCCTTCTCACTGCCTCCCCAGTCAGAATCTATATATCCAATCAAGTGGACAACATTCCTCTTATCATACTTCCTAGATCATTCAATTGGCATAATAGTTAAGTAAAGCTCCACGTACATGATTACTAACTTCCTACTATCATCATGAGCAGGGGTAGTTACAGGGAATAATTAACTAAAGTTTCACATCCAACACCTAACATCTGTTAAAAGGTTTCATTCTTTGCTCACGACAGAAAGCCCACTGAATCTAAAATAAAAAGTTTGAATGCTCACTTAACATTTGTAAACTTATAGATCCAAGTCTCGATACCGATCCGTAGTATCAATATCACGCAATCCAAAGATTCTCCTATTACTACCACAAAATCTAAATATTTAAAAATTGTTGAAGTTTAAATTCATTCAACACCAATATTATCATCGGTTTCAAAATTAATATGATAAAAAGAAAACCCAATCATATTTCATTACTAGCCATTCATAACTCCTCTTGCCTCCGAACTTATTGTTATTATCAAACCCATTAAAGGTGTAGCATAGACTTTGGACCATAGAATCCTTAAAATATAGTGATAATGTATAATAATCAAAGAATATAGAAATGTTTTATTCATGTAAAATCCACATCCTTAAAGCCTTTAGATAAATTTGTAGCTAGAATGCCTTCATTTTAAGCCCTTCATCGGCAATATAACTAATTACATAATGGCATGGTTTGGGATTCGCCCTGTTCTCCATCTTTATGGAATTAGGTGTTATTCCTATAGGGTGACAGATCAAAGCATAAAATCCTATCATTCAATTTATGTACGAACATTGAAGTAGATACACCATTCATCTGTGCAAATAAATTATGAAAGACACACCATTAATCCATGTAAAATGGGTGAAAGGAAATTAGGGAAGACATGGATGTTTGTGGTTGTACTAAGAACACCTTTTTACAACCTAATATAGGTATAAGAGAGCAATGTAATTCCCTTGATACATAATATTGAGTTCACACATGATTTTTTTTAAATATTAATAAGGAAAAATATATTTCAATATCATACCTGAAAAACCTTTGCTTCTTGAAAATATTCACTCTTTTCCTCGGGACCCTCCCTTTCATAGTTTCATCGGTAATTTGCTTACTTGTTTGATGCTTTTTGTTTTAAACTAATTTATTTATGTTTTATATATGTTATGTGTTTTACATGTGTTTAATTTCAATTCTACATATAATTTGAATATAGCCAACATTTTCATTTTGCACTCATTTTACGAACATTACGTCTCCCCCACACTGTGTTGTAGAGCACCTCCCAGCACAACACAAATTTATTCGTTGGCATATTAGCTAAAATATTTGACAATAATATTAATACATAACTTAAAGTTAATAAGAAATGTCCTAAAAGTGAAATCATGCAAAATCCTCCTACAATTAAACCTCTATCGCCATCCCAATCATAATACAATTTTGTTGAAAATTTAGCAAGTAAAGGTCTTTTGGCTTGTGCCTTAGCTAGTGAAGACCTCGATTTGTCCTTCTCTCAACATGAGTGCAAGCTCGTGAGATACACTTCAGTTAGGATGAGTTTATTTCTAGTTTACAATGATCATCAAGATAGCATGTGGAGCTTCAGTTAAGTGGAGTCTTCATCAATTTGACTACAAAACAAGGTCGTAGTTACAAGTTCAGTTGGAGTGAGTTAGTCTTCAGTCTTGATAGAAGGAAGAACAAGTTACGACTCCAAGCGTTGATTGGAGAGAGAGAGTATCACTCTCATATAACTCACTATCAAAACTCGACTTCCAAGATTGAACTGGGTCTTCCTTGCATGCTCGAATTAGGTCTATAAAGAGGAGAATGAAGGTACGGGAAATCATAGTTTTGTGCAACAAGGTTTGTGTGACAAGATAGCTCACGAATTTGTGAGAGGAGCCTTCATTGTGGAGAGCATAGGAATTGTGTCCTAAGAAACAGGAGGCACAAGTCCGCTAGGATTTAGGAGTTGGTTGTGCACAGAAAATAGGAGTTGAGTCCTAAAGAATAAGAAGCAGGAAGTGCACAAGAAATAGTACCTGAAGTGCGCTGGAAATACGGGATTTGCACAAGGGAATAGGGTTGCCAAGTGTGCAAGGAAGGAGGAGCAGGATCAAGCAAGAGAGTGGGGTTTGTTGAGCAAATCAAGGAGACAACAAAGGATTGGTTGCGAGCTAGAGAGTCGAGATCAAGCAGTGGTCAAGGCCAATCGAGATCAATGTTATTGGAACCGAACCGGTTCTGGCAAAATCGGTCTAAATTGGCTCTCTGAACCGGCAAAGACCGGTTCGGTGACCAGATCCGCCAATCCACTGGGCTCATGGCCACGTGGCCTGGGCAGAAAAACGCATTTTTTATTTATTTTTAATTATTTTTCCTATTTTCTAACCTAATCTAGCCCCCACTAAAGTTATTTAAACACCTCCACCCCCTCTACTTCACTCACACTATCCATTCGAGTCTCTTGCAATTCTTGAGCTGAGTTTGGTGAAGAGAATTTAGAGAGTTTTTTGTAGGGTTGTTCTAAGGAAGATTTTTTGCAGATTTGACGAGTTGATTAGAGTCTTGGAGAGCTATTGGGTTGGAAGATTTTCGAGCTACTTCAAAGATTTTTGTTTTCCCAAAGATCTTTGGGTTTTCTTCAGTTGTTTTTGGAGCTAGTGGAAGAATTTTTTTTATTTTGTTGGGATTTCTACATAGCTGATTTTAGAGGATTTTGGAGTTGATTTTCTCCAAAAATATTAGAAGGTAAATCAAGGAAATTTTTGTCTTTTTTTTGTTTCATTTTTCTCTAAAAATCAGTTTTTTTCTCAAAAAAATTAAAAACACCAATGTTTTTATGCAAATTTGTAGGGGTTGCTCCAGAAGCTAATTTTGGAGGATTTTGGAGCTGATTTTCTTCAGAAAATTAAAGGGGAAATTCAAAGTATTTTTTTCAACCATTAATGTTCTATTTTTCTTCAAAAATCTATTCTTTTTTCCCCTAAAAATTTTAAAACCCTAGTGTTTTTATGCAGAATTTAAATTTGTAATTTTTTGTTGGAAAAAAATTGTCGTTGTTATTTTCTTCCATTTTTTTCTCAACAATTACTGAAATTTGCAAGGTTATTTTGAGGGATTTCGTTGGCAAATTTTTGAAGGAGATTTTGGAGCTAATTGAACAGTTTTTCAGATTGCTTGGAGTTCCTTCTCTTCTCAAAATTTACAGATCTTCTCCAAGTATTTCGTTGTCTCTACTCTTTTAACTTTCTCTAGAAAAGAATGCCATAGAATTCTAAAAACCCTAGGGTTTTCTATGCAAATTTTTCATTTCTTCCTCATGGCCCCCAAAAACAAGAATGATCCAGCTTGGACTCACTGCTATTTAAATAACAAGGGGTAAAATTCTGCAACTACTGTGGGAAAAAAGTTAAGAATGGGGGGATCCATAGAATTAAAACAACACCTAGCACATTGGAGAGAGCACGTAAAACCTTGTGAAAATGTTTCTGATGATCATAAAGCAGAGATGCAAAGTTTAATTGAAGCCTACAATGAAGAAAGGGGAAAAACAAAAAAATTAAAAAAGATATAGGCAAAAGTCAAAAGGATGATGCTATGCTTAGTGACCCTAATTTTGAAGAATATGTGTCCAGTTTTGGAGATTCCTCTAGCTTCTCTGCTAGAGTTGGAGAGGATAGTTCAACTGCTTTTAACTTGAAGAGGACAGCAGTTTGTAAAGGGATTGACTCCTTCTTTGTACCCCGCACCACCCCTAGTTCTCAACCAACCCTTGATGCTAAATGGAAGAATATAGAGAAGGACGCTGCATATAAATGCATTAATAGACGGTGGTATGATGCAGACATACCTTTTAATGCTACTAATTCTATATATTATCAGCCCATGACTGATGTTATAGCTTCATGTGGAGCAGGCTTCAAAGGCCCTAGCTTTCATGATATCTATTAGAATAATTCTAATATTAGTTTAATGCTCATTCTTCTAAATTGTTGCTATTTTCGTTTCTTTAGCAGTTTCTTAGATGAAACTGAATCTCATATAGAAACTTGATGTTTCTATCTTTGTAAAATATCTCTGTATTATTATTGAGTATTCAGCTCAATCAATTCATTGAATTCTTTTGAAAAACCATATGCGTGTTTCGCACTGTTTTATGGTATGAGAGCAGGTTTTTGAGTTATTTCTGTTATTCATTTCTAAGATCGAGTCCTTTGTAAGCCAGGTAACCTTCACTGAGTCTCAGCTTCGGCTTTGCTCATCGTGATAAACGCTTACAGTCGTCCATCTCGATACAGAAGTGAATAGGTCGAAATAATTCTTCAGTTATTGCTCTCAGGTTTTAGATTCAGTCTTTTTCAAGATCCGGAAGCTCTCGGATTTTGTCTGGCTCATACACAGTCTCGAAATTCCTTTGTGGCCGGTCCAGATATCGGATCGTGGCTTCCTCTGCAGCATCACCAGCAAATTTTTTTCGCACTCAAAGCACGCCCGTCAAAAATCGTGCTCAATCTGCGTGAAGATAAATCGGCTCTGAATGCCCACCGTGGCCTGCCAATTTTTTTTTGCTGCATCCTGTACCGATCGGGAAACTGGCTCCTCATCTGATTGGTTTATACAGCTCAGGAATCTTTCGCATGTACTAAGGGCAGGTGTCTCTTTTTGATTGGCCGAATTTCAGATCTGTTTCAGGGCGTTGACCAGGGGTTTTTTGACTGATTTTCACTGTGATATATCAGTGCGTATATCAGTGCGTATATAATTCAGGGTTCCAATATATATACAGTGCCACTATCGATTAACTCAGCATTAGACGCCGATTGCTCGTGCGCGAGAGAGTGGAGTCTACGTGGTCGACTTCCGGAACATCGTGGGACGTTGACGTGGTCCTCCCATCGCAGCGCAGACGTGGTCCAAATCGCAGCACAGACGTGGAACCCACATCAAGCTCGGCAGCGCAGACGTGGTCCTCCCTCGATCTCCACGTGAGCTCGGTCTCCAAACACGTGATTCAATACCCTCAGACCTCCGCCAACTTTGCCTTGACGCAGATACGTCGGTCGATCTGAGGTTTCGTTTGATGCACTTCTCCACGTAAGCTCGGCTCCTCCCTCGGTCTCCGTATGCTCGGGTAATCTCAAATTTTTTCCTCATAGCCATGCTACAGCAGAACAGTATCGATAATTTTTTTGTGTGCGGAAAATTTCCGTGTTTTATTTCTGTATACCTGTGATAAAAGGACTGTGGCATTTCTTCTGTGGAGGAGGTCCAAATATTCACTGTAAAGAAAATCTGAGATTCTGAGTTTGAAATCTGCTATCTGCTAATTTTCTGTGGAGAAAATCCTGTGATATATCTTCAGTACTGTGAAAGAAATTCGACCTTCCTTTCTCAGACCTTGTTGACAGTTGCTTGACACATTCATGTTTATATTCTTGAAATATTTCTGAGCAGCAGAATTAAAGGTTTTAAAAAGCAGGTGTAAACCAGATTTTTTTAAGTGTCTCGGGTGCAGATCTTGACCAGTCCTGAAGCAGCACTAATTTCTTTGGGACATTTCTCTCAGCTGTGTTTTTTAACTAAGCTATTCGCTGAGTCATCTCTGCTTGCAAGAAGGATGGCGTCATTAACCAATCTAATGCTGGAAGGTAGTCAACGCTTCAATGGCACAAACTACAACATCTGGAAACAAAGAATGTTAACCATCTTTGAATATAGGCGCCTTGACCAGCTTGTTCTCAACAAGGAGCTCCGTCCTGGTACAGCTGGCACTGACCAAGACAAGTTTGATGATCGAAATCGCGAAGCAATTATGCTCCTCAAGCTCTCTGTCGCTGATGATCAGTTACCTCAGATTCCTTCTGGCAAGACCGTTGCTGAGATCTGGCAACTGTTGAAGGACCTTCACGAGACATCCGACAAAAGCCGAGCCTTCTTTCTCAAAAATCAGTTGTTCTCCATTATGATGGACGAACATATATCTCTACAGGAACATCTCAACAAGATTAAAGATATTAGAGATCAGCTAGAAGCCATTGGTCGCACCATGGAGGAAGAAGATCTGGTAGTCATCACCCTAAAAAGTCTACCACCATCTTATGAGCACTTCATCGAAACTTTAAACATTACTGC
>APFE031350821.1:1202-73769 GCA_000404065.3 Pinus taeda
CCCTTCCCCGGCAACGGCGCCAAAATGTAGAGCGATAACTAGGGTCTCTCACACCACCAATTATTCCACATTACTAAGTCAATCCGGGATCGTTTTGTTCTTTCAAGGAGTAACTCAATCCGAGGCTGTTTTGCCCAAGTAATGCTCGGTAGTATAGCGCTCTAATGATTTGAAAGGAACAGACACTAAACTGTAACCAAACCAACTCAAAAGATAAAATCACACAAATCAATTGATCAGTCAAGGGTACGGAACCAATAACCCTTCCCTTTAGAAACTGATAAAGAAGGAAACCAAAGCATGGGCTTATAGATCTGGGAGTCAGGAAGCGTCTTGCTGGGCTCACGACAGTCTTAGGCCTGCTATCACGCGAAAGTAACAAAGGCAGATAAGCGAAAGTAAATGGAGCAGCAGTTATGAAATGGAACAACAGTAATCAAATGGAACAGCATAAGTAAATGGAACAACATAAGTAAATGGAACGGCATAAGTAAATGGAGCAGCAGTTATGAAATGGAACAACAGTAATCAAATGGAACAACATAAGTAAATGGAACAATAAAACGCAAATGAATGTACACGTTCTCAACTATTACAACAATCCGAGAGTAATGTATGATTTGACTATATTTCTGAGCAAAGTGATATCGTCTTCAAGTCTCGCAAACACTTGTTTTATATGAATCCAACGATGATACCAGTTATACTAATACCTTGTTATAGAAATGGATGTAATTCAAATAGATTCACTTTATGTAACACAGAGACGTGAGTTAGGAAACTTATTCAGATTCAGAGATTAGCTAAGAAGCATAGTCTATCATATAAAAGATACATCAGATTGCTGAAACAAAAGAAATAATCAAACCACACCAATCACCGTATGATACAACAGCGAGTGACTGTCGGAGCTGGGCCCTTGGCTACCAATGGTACACCGCTTGAAGCTACTTCAGATGCAGAAACGAAGTGAACACAAAGTTCTTTATATTGATTGCATTAACAAAGGTACACAAAATCAGGTCTCAGCAAAACTTAATGCTCAAGGCTTGTTCTGAATCATGTAATTACAATAATTGATCTCCTTCCCTCTCCCCTCGCTCAATGGCGTGGTATCTTTATATAACAGAAATGACGGAGATATCTAGATACAAAAGATAAGCTAAAGCAGCGATCCCTCAGGATCAGAGATCCTGAGGGATTCGCTAATCGTTCAGTTCTTCTCGTTCCTTTCTTGCGTCCTCCGTCTTGGTGTCCCACGTTCTTTTCCTGGATCATTCGGCTCTAATTTTACTTGATCGCGTCCGCATCCGGTTCCATAGCGATGGGACAACAGTTGCTTTCCCTTTACTTCTTGTTTTTGCTCGATGATCCCCTGTTTCCGCGTCCTCTGCATAGAAAACATGGATTATTGGTGATTAAGCTTCGTTTGTCCATTTTCACACAATTTATCAAAACCCTTTTATTCTTTAGACTTATAATGCAGAAAAGGTTAGGAAATTTATTAGAAAACCACTAGATTATTATTCAAAAAGCATACCTTCCATGCGCTCCACACTCAACACTAATCATACCATGGTTAATTGCCCTTAATACGCTTTATTTCTATAATAACCTCATATAATATAAATATACATAAACCGCATTAGCCTTACCTTTCCACTTTTTCCATGGCCTGAACACATTTTTTGAGGCCCACCTTTATCGGTTCAATCTCCACCATCGATTTCATTCCATCAGATCAACGGTTGTCGCATGATCTTTGCTCGTCCTCTAGAACTCAAATAACTTTAACTCGCGTCGATAAACTTCTCGGGTCCACTCAGCAATTGAACAACAACCAGTCCCACATTGACTTTCCCTTTTTGCACAGGTGCTCCACTCTACGACATTGATCAAAGCGTGCTGGATCCAATGCTTCATAACGATATCAGTCAGGGAACTTACGTGACACTTAACCACCCTTACGGAGCCGATAAGGATTTTAAATCCTTAATCTATAAAAGTTCGGGTTCGGATTTGAGATTATTGTCGAATCATCTTAAAACCCGATATCCATTGGATAACGAAGGCCATCAAATCCTACAGCCTGCGGCCCTTCAACTAGTACACAGATTACCAAATATCTCAACTAGCACGTGGATTACCAAACAACTCAACCCCCATAGTTGACTTTGACATAAGCGTTTGAAATTTAGATCGACGGTTGTGATTGAGTGCGGGCCTTTGACCATGATCAAGACATCCATACACTCCTATTCCTCACAATCTATTCCTCCGCCATTTTTATCCTGCCATTCATATCCGTTGATCTAAATGATCTAACGGTTCTCGTTCTTTTCTGCTTACTCTGCGTTTAGGCCATTTCTTAGTGTTCCTGTGGTTACGGGTTTCTTCCAGGGTTCTGATCTTTAGTTGTTCTACATCACAACTTCCTCCTAAGCTTACTCTGTGTATTCTTATTCACTGCCATTCTTGAATTTCACTTAGATCCTTTGAATGGATTCATCGGTCAAACCCCGATCCTACATACTCCCCTTCTTCTCTTTGTTCTACTCAAACCTCACTTGCATACATATACTATGTAGAATTACACTAATTACATAAAACTCATAACTCCATGCACACCATAAACTCATAATCTAGTTGTTTGTATTAATAAACAGGTATTTACACAGTTTCTTCCCTCAGGCCTGATTTCCAATATCAGTGGCCTCTGTTTCACAATTTTCCCATAGGCTTACAGTCAACTTCTTCACACTCTAACTCCCTAACTAACTAACTTGACTTAACTAACTAACTAACCAGCTAACTATTTAACCCCTGACTATGCCTTTTAGGCTTACATTTATACAAAAGGATTCTATAACCAATTTCTGGTTTAGATCCATAAACTTCTCAACAAAATCCTAAAATCTCTTCCTTATCTCTAAGGATCCTCTTTAATCCACAAAATTATGAACTAACTCCTAATTTAAGATTTGCAATTAATTCTCAAATCTCTCAACTTCCTGATTCTCTCATGTTCCCCTTCATTCGAGAACATTTACCATATCCTTCACAATACTTAATTAATTCCTATTTTCATTAAAATCACTCAAAACCTAAGTAATTACATTAATTCAACACTTAGGAAACCAACTTCTTTAAAACACAAGACCCCCTATGTCTACTAAAATACAATGATATTGCTGAGCTGAATGCTCCTGCATCAGACTCCCAAAGTAGAAAATGTTCATGATCTCTTGATCATGTGCCTTCATATGTTGATAGAAACCTCTAGGGTCCCAAAATTTATTTTGTAGTTGTCTGAATGATCTGCACCTTTGCTGCTATTGTATGTTTGTTGTCTTCTGTTTCATCTTCCTCTCCTTATCAATCAGGTTCAAGTTCTGATTGATCATCCTTCCTGCTGTCATTCTTCTCCATATGGACTGTTTCATCATCAACTACCATAATTCTTCAATCTCCATTTCCAACACATCCTTGGGTTGGTCCATACTATGCCACTTACTGTTACCTCTTTCTCTTTGTTTCAGGTTGTTGTTGTTGTCTACTAACTCTTCAAATTGTTGTTCTTCTCTTTGAATTTGTTGAATTCTATCACTTACTCTTTTTCCTATGCTTACTTTTTCTTTGTTTATTTTTACTTGTTCTGCCTCCCTTTCATCCTTACCCTCTTTCATGATCATCTCTTTCTGTATTGAATCCTTACTGTCCAACATTCTCTCCAGCAATTGAACATCTTTGTTCCATGGATTAAATACTTCCACATAATCTTCCTCTTTCATTTTTATTTGGCTTCTCATTTGTGCCAAATTTTCTCCAGCATCTGCAACTAAACCTGCACTCTCAAAACAATTACTAAAAAAAAAAAAAAACATAAGACCTCAATGCCCCTTTTTCCTTTGGCAACACTTCAGTATGTTGCACTGAGTTCTCCCCTCTGTTAGCACATCAGTATGCCGATTTGAGTTCTCAACAGCATTCACGAGACTGTCAACTAGTCCCTCCTCCACACCATCTGTTTCAATGATGTATTCCTGTCCTTGTCCACTGTAGTGAACTTCTTCATTCTCATTCAGGTCCAATTTTACAACCTGAACACTTACTTTTGGGTTTTCTAGCCTTTTCTCCAAAAGACTTAACTCATGCCATAAATTTTCCATCTCACTTGGAATTTCTCCTAAAAGTTTTGTACAATCCCCACTATCTTCTTCTTTGTCACAAGTATAACTTCTTGTTGACACTACTTCTTCATTATGATCCTCCATCTTTGTGATAGTTTTAGATGTCTGTCCATCACTCTCCCTTTGGCCATTTAAGAAAATCAATTCCTCTTTGTCCTCATCAATAGCAAATTCCTTATCATAAGACATAATTGTCTCATCTCTACTGAAGATATTTCTTCTACTAAGCAAGGAATTTATGAACTCCTTCTACTGTAATAACTCAACTTGATCTTCATTTGAAAGAAAGTCATCATCATACTTTGCTTGGAAAATTTCAACTTCATTTCAGACAGTTCCATAAGATGGTTTGTCTTCTGCAATACATGCATTCACATACAACTTGTCAGTTGTAAAACCACAAGACCTCATGATCCCATTTGATGATTCAATCACCAAGTCCTCCCGTTGTTCCAAGTCCTTTACATGATGCATAAATATTTCAATGGTCTTCTCTTCAATCTCATCAAGTCCTTCACTTGATTGCTTGATATCCTTCTCTACTTATTCTTTCAGAACATAATTTAGATTCTGCCTATATTCTTCCTTTATGTCAATATTAACAAATTGTCCTTCTTCACATGTTTCACCTGTAAACATACACAAATAGTTAGATTTAAAATCATGTGACCCTTTGTTCTCACTTGAAGTCTCAGTCTTGAAGTCTTCATCTTCACCCAAAACTTCCCCCTGTTCTACTTCACAAATGGACACTTCCATTTCCAACTCAGCTTCTCTAAGTTTTTCCGTCAACCACTTTACTTGCTTCTGTCGTAGCCTTCTCTGTAACTTATGCCACTTCACTAGCTTCTTCTTCAAGACCCAACCTAGTCTTTGTCTTTCCTCAAGTATCATCATTAATACATTGAGTTGTTCTTTCATCTCAAAATTCTCTTTGTCAATTTCCTCTTGACTCATTCTCTTGCCATGTTCCTTGGCATTCTCTTTCTTCACTTTTCTTATACTGTGGCCTTCCTCAAAACCTCCACTATGACTATCAGTAGTCATCTTCTTCTCCATGTTTATGAGTTCGTCACTCATTCACTATGAGCTGCATTAAAGCCTCTACAACAGCAAGTCCTCCCTGCTGCTACTTACCTCACCAAGCTTTCTTATGTACTTGGTCTTTTGGCAAGCACTTGGTTCTCTATCTCTGGAACCTCTTTTGAGCACTTTTCTATGCTCCTTCGAGGCTTCAACTCATCTGCATCTTCTAAGAACACAATTGTCCTCTTTATCCAACCTCTGTTCAAATTCCTCAAGGTTCTGCCACATTCTACTTTCATTCAGAAACTTTTACCAGCTTCTTTTATCCCTCAGCAATTCTACCCACATCCTCTGTGGAATTGCCTTTGTGAGCTGCAACAATACCTTTGCAGTAACGAGTCTCCTTCTTGCTACATATGCCTCACTAAGCTTCTCTCCTCTCAGCTCAGTCTTTTAGCATTTCTCTGGTTCTTTCCTCTGGAACCAATTGGGCACTCCTTGCTCTAGGTTGTTGCAATCTTCTCACCTTCTTATGCTGCTACATGTACATCAATATAAATACCACACACTCTCCAATCTTCAAATCAAATTAAAACAAAACATATCATCTCACCTTCAAGACCTCTGCATGTTCTTCTTCTACCATTCACCTGCACTTTGAACGGATTGTCCTCTATTTCCTTGCATCTGCAAGTTCTGCTACACTTTATCCCTGTGTGCCTATTGTTTGTCAGATTAGAATCTGATCTTCTCTTGCCTGCATACACATCTTAACACATAACTCTGTTCTAAATTTTCTCAAAGAAATTTTCACACAAGATTTCTTTGTGTTGTTCCGGTACCAAATGTTTCAAACACAATTATTCTCTGATACCAAAATGATGCTAGGCTAAGCCAACAATACCTACAGTATGCATAAAAAATGCATAATCTCATTCATCGCAGGAATTTCAATCTCCCTGCCTAGTCAACCCTTCATTAATTACGGTTTAAGGCCCTTTAATAAAATTTCATGCGGAAATGTTTCAAAGACTATTCAATAGTCTAAACCTTAATTAACCTCTCCAGTAGAATCTTATTCAACCCTCATACATTAAGGTTAATTCTTAAACCCGCGCATATTAATCATACACTCTTATTCTGGTCTGGAATTTACTCAACACTAATCATACCATGGTTAATTGCCCTTAATGCACTTTATTTCTATAATAACCTCATATAATAGAAATATACATAAACCGCATTAACCTTACCTTTCCAATTTTTCCATGACCTTAACACATTTTCTGAGGCCCACCTTTATCGGTTCAATCTCCACCATCGATTTAATTCCATAAGATCAATGGTTGTCGCGTGATCTCCGCTCGTCCTCTAGAACTCAAATAACTTTAACTCGCGTTGATAAACTTCTCGGGTCCGCTCAACAATTGAACAATAATTGAACGACAAGTGGTCCCACATTGACTTTCCCTTTTTTCACAGGCGCTCCACTCTATGTCGTTGATCAAAGCATGCTGGATCCAATGGTTCACAACGATATGGACCAAGGAACTTGCGCGACACTTAACCACCCTTACGGAGCCGATAAGGATTTTAAATCCTTAATCTATGAAAGTTTGGGTCCCTTCAACTAGAACACAGATTACCAAACAACTCAACTAGCACGTGAATTACCAAACAACTCAACTAGCACGTGAATTACCAAACAGCTCAACTAGCACTCAGATTATCAGACAACTCAACCCCCATCGTTGACTTCGACATAAGCATTTGAAATTTAGATCGATGGTTGTGATTGAGTGCAAACCTTCTACCATGATCAAGACATCCATACACTCCTATTCCCCGCAGTCTATTCCTCTGCCATTTTTATCCTGCCATTCATATCTGTCGAACTAAATGATCTGACGGTTCTCGTTCTTTTCTACCTACTTCGCGTTTAGGCCATTTCTTAGTGTTCTTGTGGTTTTGAGTTTCTTCCAGTGTTCTGGTCTTTAGTTGTTCTGCATCACAACTTCCTCCTGAGCTTACTCTGTCTATTCTTATTCACTACCATTCTTGAATTTCACTTGGATCCTTTGAATGGATTCATCGGTCAAACCCCGATCCTACATACTCCCCCTTCTTCTCTGTGTTCTGCTCGAAGCTCACCTACATACATATACTATGCAGAATTACACTAATTACATAAAACTCATAACTCCATGCACACTATAAACTCAAAATCGAGTTGTTTGAATTAATAAACGGGTATTTACACAGTTTCCTTCCATAGGCCTAATTTCCAATATCAGTGGCCTTTGTTTCACAATCTGCCCGTAGACTTACAGTCAACTTCTTCACACTCTAACTCCCTAACTAACTAACTTGACTTGACTAACTAGCTAACCAGCTAACTATCTAACCTCTGACTATGCCTTTTAGGCTTACATTTATACAAAAGGATTCTATAACCAATTTTTGGTTTAGATCCATAAACTTCTCAACAAAATTCTAAAATCTCTTCCTTATCTCTAAGGATCCTCTCTAATGCGTAAAATCATGAACTAACTCCTAATATAAGATTTTCAATTAATTCTCAAATCTCTCAATCTCTCAACTATCACGATTCTCTCATGTTCCCCTTCATTTGAGAACATTTACCATATGCTTCACAATACTTAATTAATTCCTATTTTCATTAAAATCACTCAAAACATAAGTAATTACATTAATTCAACACTTAGGAAACCAACTTCCTTAAAACACAAGAACCCCCTATGTCTACTAAAATACAATGAGATTGTTGAGTTGAATACTCTTGCATCAAACTCCCAAAGTAGAAAATGTTCATGATCTCTTGATCATGTGCCTTCATATGTTGATAGAAAACCTCCAGGGTCCCAAACTTTAGTTTGTAGTTGTCTGAATGCTCTGCACCTTGCTGTTGTTGTATATCTGTTGTCTTCTGTTTCATCTTCCTCTCCTTATCAATAAGGTTCAAGTTCTGATTGATCATCCTTCCTGCTATCATTCTTCTCCATATGGATTGTTTCAATATCAATTGCCATAATTCTTCAATCTCCATTTCCAACACATCCTTGGGCTAGTCCATACTCTGCCACTTATTGTTACCTCTTTCTCTTTGTTTCAGGTTGTTGCTACTGTCTACTAACTCTTCAAACTATTGTTCTTCTCTTTGAAGTTGTCGAATTCTATCACTTACTCTTTTTCCTATGCTTACTTTTTCCTCGCTTATTTTTACCTGTTCTGCCTCCATTTCATCCTTACCCTCTTTCATGATCATCTCTTTCTATATTGAATCCTAACTGTCTAGCATTCTCTCCAGCAATTGAACATCTCTGTTCCATGGATTAAATAATTCCACAGAATCTTCCTCTTTCATTTTTATTTGGCTTCTCATCTGTGCCAAATTTTCTCGAGCATCTACAAATAAACCTGCACTCACAAAACAATTACTAAAATAAAAAAACATAAGGCCTCAGTGCCTCTCCTTCCTTTGGTAACACTTCAGTATGCTACTTTGATTTCTCCTCCTCTGTCAGCACATCAGTATATTGATTTGAGTTCTCAACAGAATTCACAAGACTGTCAACTAGTCTCTCCTCCACACCATCTATTTCAATGATGTATTCTTGTCCTTGTCCACTATAGTGAACTTCTTCATTCTCATTCAGGTATGATTTTACAACATGAACACTTACTTTTTGGTTTTCTAGCCTTTTCTCCAAAAGACTTAACTCATGCCATAAATTTGCCATCTCACTTGGAATTTCTCCTAAAAGCTCTGTACAATCCCCACTATCTTCTTCTTTGTCACAAGTATAAATTCTTGTTGACACTACTTCTTCATTATGATCCTCCATCTCTGTGATAGTTTTAAATGTTTGTCCATCACTATCCCTTTGGCCATTTAAGGAAATCAATTCCTCTTTGTCCTCATCAAGAGCAAATTCCTTATCATAAGACACAACTGTCTCATCTCTAGTGAAGATATTTCTTTTACTAAGCAAGGAATTTATGAACTCTTTCAGCTGTAATAACTCAACTTGATCTTCATTTGAAAGACAGTCATCATCATACTTTGCTTGGCAAATTTCAACTTCATTCAAGACAGTTCCATAAGATGGTTTGTCTTCTGCAATACCTACATTCACACACAACTTGTCAATTGTAAAACCATAATACCTCATGATCTCATTTGATGATTCAATCACCAAGTCCTCCTGCTGTTCCAAGTCCTTTACATGACACATACATATTTCAATGGTCTTCTCTTCAATCTCATCAAGTCCTTGACATGATTGCTTGATATCCTTCTCTACTTCTTCTTTCAGAACATAATTTAGATTATGCCTATCTTCTACCTTTATGTCAATATCAACAAATTGTCCTTCTTCACATGTTTCACCTGTAAACATACACAAATTGTCATATTTAAAATCATGTGACCCTTTGGTCTCACTTGAAGTTTCAACCTTCAAGTCTTCATCTTCACCCAAAACTTTACCTTGTTCTGCTTCACAAATGGACACTTCCATTTCCAACTTAGCTTCTCTGAGTTTTTCCATCAACCACTTTACTTGCTTATGCCGTAGCCTTCTCTGTAACTTATGACACTTCACTAGCTTCTTCTTCAAGACCCAACCTAGTCTTTGGCTTTCCTCAAGTATCATCATTAATACATTGAGTTGTTATTTCATCTTAACAATCTCTTTGTCAATTTCCTCTTGACTCATTCTCTTGTCATTTGCCTTGGCATTCTCTTTCTTCACTTTTCTTTTGCTGTGGTCTTTCTCAAAACCTCCACTATGACTATTAGTAGTCATCTTCTTCTCCATCTCTATTAGTTCCTCACTCATACACTATGAGCTACATTAAAGCCTCTCCAACGACAAGTCCTCCCTGTTGCCACTTATCTCACCAAGCTTTCCTCTGTACTTGGTCTTTTGGCAAGCACTTGGTTCTCTGTCCCTAGAACCTCTTTTGAGCACTTTTCTCTGCTCCTTCTAGGCTTCAACTCATCTGCATCTTCTAAGAACACAATTGTCCTCTTTATCCAACCTCTGTTCAAATTCCTCAAGGTTCTGCCACATTCTGCTTTCATTCAGAAACTTTTACCAACTTCTTTTATCCCTTAGCAATTCTATCCACATCCTCTGTGGAATTGCCTTTGTGAGCTGCAACAATACCTCTACAGTAACAAGTCTCCTCCTTGCTACATATGCCTCACTAAGATTCTCTCCTCTGAGCTCAGTCTTTTAGCATTTCTCTGGTTCTTTCCTCTGGAACCAATTGAGCACTCCTTGCTCTAGGTTGCTGCAATCTCCTCACCTTCTTATGTTGCTACTTGTATATCAATATAAAGACCACACACTCTCCAATCTTCAAATCAAATTAAAACAAAACATATAATCTCACCTTCAAGACCTCTGCATGATCTTCTTATACCATTCACCTGCACTTTGAATGGATTGTCCTCTATTTCCTTGCATCTACAAGTTCTGATACACTTTATCCCTGTGTGCCTACTATTTGTCAGATTAGAATCTAATCTCCTCTTGCGTGCATACACATCTTAACACATAACTCTGTTCTAAATTTTATCAAAGAAATTTTTCGCACATGATTTCTTTGTGTTGTTCTGATACCAATTGGTTCAACCACAATTCTACTTTAGTACCAAAATGATTATGGGCTAAGCTGACAATACCCACAGTATGCATATAAAATGCATAATCTCATTCATCCCAAGAATTTCAATCTCCCTGCCTAGTCAACCCTTCATTAATTACGATTTAAGGCCCCTTAAAAAAATCTCATGCGGAAATGTTTCAAAGACTATTCAATAATCTAAACCTTAATTAACCTCTCCAGTGGAATCTTATTCAACCCTCATAAATTAAGGTTAATTCTTAAACCCACGCATATTAACCATACACTCTTATTTTGGTCTCGGATTTACTCAACATTAATCATACCATGGTTAATTGCCCTTAATCCGCTTTATTTCTATAATAACCTCATATAATAGAAATATACATAAACCGCATTAACCTTACCTTTCCACTTTTTCCACGACCTTAATACATTTTCCGAGGCCCACCTTTATCGGTTCAATCTCCACCATCGATTTCATTCCATTAGATCAATGATTGTCGTGTGATCTTCGCTCGTCCTCTGGAACTCAAATAACTTTAACTCCCGTCGATAAACTTCTCGGGTTCGTTCAGCAATTGAACAACAACTAGTCCCACGTTGACTTTCCCTTTTTGCACAGGCACTCCACTCTACGTCGTTGATCAAAGCGTGCTAGATCCAATGGTTCACAACGATATCGGCCAGGGAACTTGTGCGATACTTAACAACCCTTACGGAGTCGATAAGGATTTTAAATCCTTAATCTATAAAAGTTCAGGTCTGGATTTGAGATTATTGTCCGATCATCTTAAAACCCGATATCCATTGGATAATAGAAGCCATCAAATCCTACAACATGCAACCCTTCAACTAGCACGCGGATTACCAAACAGCTCAACCCCCATAGTTGACTTCGACATAAGCGTTTTAAATTTAGATCAATGGTTGTGATTGAGTGTGGGCCTTCGACCATATCAAGACATCCATACACTCCTATTCCCCGCAGTCTATTCCTTTGCCATTTTTATCCTGCCATTCATATTTGTCAATCTAAATGATCTGACGGTTCTCGTTCTTTTCTGCCTACTTCGCATTTAGGCCATTTCTTAGTGTTCCTGTGGTTTCAAGCTTCTTCCATGGTTCAGATCTTTAGTTGTTTTGCATCACAACTTCCTCTTGAGCTTACTCTGTGTATTCTTATTCAATGTCGTTCTTGAATTTCACTTGGATCCTTTGAATGGATTCATCGATCAAACCCGAATCCTACATACTCCCCTTCTTCTCTGTGTTCTGCTCGAACCTCACCTGCATACATATACTATGCAGAATTACACTAATTACATAAAACTCATAACTCCATGCACACCATAAACTCATAATCGATTTGTTTGTATTAATAAACAGGTATTTACACAGTTTCTTCCCTCGGGCCTTATTTCCAATATCAGTGGCCTTTGTTTCACAATCTGCCCATAGGCTTACAGTCAACTTCTTTACACTCTAACGCCCTAACTAACTAACTTGACTTGACTAACTAGCTAACCAACTAACTATCTAACCCTTGACTAATCCTTTTAGGCTTACATTTATACAAAAGGATTCTATAATCAATTTATGGTTTAGATTCATAAACTTCTCGACAAAATCCTAAAATCTCTTCCTTATCTCTAAGGATCCTCTCCAATCCACAAAATCATGAACTAACTCCTAATCTAAGATTTGCAATTAATTCTCAAATCTCTCAATCTCTCAACTATCTTGATTCTCTCATGTTCCCCTTTATTCGAGAACATTTACAATGTGCTTCACAATACTTAATTAATTCTTATTTTCATTAAATCACTCAAAACCTAATGCCACTGCATCACATGTGGATGATTATTGTTGTTGTTATCGAATCTTCAATGAGGTTCAAACCTTCCAAACTCTCCATTCTTCTTCTTTGATCTAGCAACAAAAGCTTGATACTTTCCATTGTTGGGTTTAGTGTCATCCTTAGCCTTCAATCTTGTTTATTTTAGAATACACAAGGCTCATAGCTCATTGAAGTTTGGAGTGTCTTCTCTTGAATAAATGTCAGTCACAAAACAACTCCATTATGAAGGTAAAGCATTGAGTACACAAGTAGTTAATTCAAAATTGGAAATGAATTCTCTAACTCCTTGTAGTTGATCCTTCAATTGTGATATTTTTATAAGATATGAATCCAAGTCTTCATCTTTTCATATCATGGTCTCGTAAAGTCGATTCCTTAAAGATATTTTATGACCTGTTGTACTAATAGAATAGAGTTTTACCAATTTGTCATAGATTGCTTTAGATGTGCCCAAATCTACAATACAAGGGGATAAAATAATATTTGTTGGATTCAATGAGAATACTTTGAGTCCTCACTTCTCCTTTATTGTACTTGGCTAATTCTTGAACCTTATCCTTCTTTGGTTTTATAGATTTTCCTAAAACGTGGTTTGTGACTTCATTTTCTATGAGCACCAAATCAATTCTCTTCTTCCCTGCTTGAAAGTTTGATGACACATCGAGTTTGTTGCTTTCCTTACTCAAAATTAACACTTATATCATGTCCACACTCAACAAAGATGTTTTGACTTAAGAGTTTATTTCTTGATTTTATTGTTGTTTTCTATCCTTTGATGTAATTTTTCATGATTACAAGCAAATTATTTTCTTGTGTGGTTTTATAATATTTAATATACACGTCACATGAGTTGTAATTGCTTTTTGTTGCATATAGTGTACATGTTCTCTTAAAGGACTTTTAGGTGATTATAACTCAATTCTTTTTACTATAAATACAAATCCTAAATTAAAAGAAAAGATAAAGATGTTCAACAAAGAACTTATGTCTTTAATCTTGTATTCCAATGAACGTAATCATATTGGTCTTCTTGCAATCTAGCGCTGGCAAGGGCTCTTGAGGGTTGGAATTTAAGACCAATTATTGTGCATATAAGTCATAAACCAAAAACATTACATCAAGGCATTTGATAAGAGATCCTTATTATTAATCTTTTATTTTTACGAACAAAGTTATCACTATCTAGGTAGACCTTTTAGGAGTTGGGATATAAGATTTGCTACAATGGATATGGATCCTTAACCAAAATATCATAACAAGGTGTTCAACAAAGTACTAAGTCATCAACCTTTTAAATATGTTATCATGGTAGCCATGATTAGTAAAAATGCTTAGGGGTTAATGCTTGGGACCTTTTACATGTGGATACAAAGCCTTAATAGAATTTCAATGATGTGATGGATGTCATTTCAGATAATTGTTTGGTAAAATAAGGGTTATGGTTCTCATTTATTTTCTTTACAAATAGTTGGTTTTTTGTTCATTACATCAAGTAGTAAGTTTGAAGCACTTATTCTAAGGAAACTTGGTTTTGAACTTTCGCAGACTTCTTCTTTATTGTCTTAAATATCAGGAGTTGAAAAAGTTGTCTCTGATGTTGAGTGTTCCAACAATAAAGAAAAACATTATTGTAGTACTTTATGAAGATTACCCCATTAATCAACTAGTATTGTGAAGCATTGAGTCTCATAGCCCTCCATTGCTTGGGGTTAAGATTATCAGGCATGGTACCTTATTGCAAGTATTGCTTTTGTTCTTGGTACCACAAGTCTTCACTTTGGGGCACGCAGGGAGTGACATATGAGTACATAAATAATATGTCCTGCCATCCTTATTCTTCTTTGTTTACAACATTTAATTCTTTAGCACAAAGTTTACACAGGTTGTGACCTTTGATAGTGTGGGAAATTTTGAAATTTAGTTCATATCCTAGAGAGAGGTCATTCAATTATCTTTTTATTCCCCAGATCCTTCTACATGTATAATTATCTTACTACAGGGTGGGGAACTATTACTTTTGTTGGGAAATTTAACTAGGTTTGGTCTTCATAATTATCATTGTACTTATATCATATGTATTTTCATGAAAAATAAAAACAAGAAAAAATATATTATTATTATTTCCTTAGATAATCATGTTCTTCTTGCTTCTAGGGTTTAATGAGTCAAAAGAACATTTGTCATGATTCTGTTCATTGTACTAGAGTCAAGTCCCATTTGGACTTTTAAAACAATGTGGAAAAATAATTTTATTTGAGTCAATATAGTTAATTTTGTCTCCACGAGATCATGTTGACCCTGCCTGGACAAGTCGACCTTGAAAAGGACCCATTCGACCTCATTTGAGGACAAGCAAGCATCTTTGATTTATGTGCCAAGATGAGAGAGAAAATCAGTGAAATACAAGAGAAGATCAAAAGTCAAAGGAGAGATAATTCTCTGACACGTGAAGTTTATGTCATATGTGTGAAGGGTCAGGTCTGTTACAGGGGCTAAAAGAATTCAAAAGTATTACAGGTCCAAAAACCAGAGTTTGACCAAGGCTTGGAGAGGTTTGACTATCATTGAATTGGTTAAGGAAGGATTGAAGGAGGGATGACTTGGGTGTTGTGGGAGGTCTTGGTCTTGGATTTATCACTTTGATCTGATTCTGTAAGAAGAGAAGAGTTCACTGGGTTTTCCTTGGCTTGGAGCTTATATCTTGTGTTCATTGTATTCTTGTGATCTTCATGTTTATGTTTTGGTAATTGTTTGATGAAGAAGACATAGTAAAAGTAATAATAAGCTAACGTAGATTCACAAGCAATTATCAAGTAAGAGAAATCAACCATAATTTGTTTCCCTAGTGATTTCTCAACATGGTTTCAAAGTTAAGGTGAGGAGAAGGCAGCTTGAAGATCACTCTTGTTGGCATAAGTGGAAAAACATTCATGTGAGATACTTTGGAGGACATCATTTGAAAAGGACATAAGGAAGGGCTTAAGGAAGTAGACCATAATTATGAAGGAAAACTACTACATCTACTATCCATCTCTCTCTTTATCATTGAAGGCTCTTGGTTACACATCATCATTTTGAAGAACATCATCTCTCTCTCATGGAAGCTCTTTAATCATCGCTCATTTTGGAAGGCATCCCTATAGAATTCATCACTCAAGAAACATCAATATTCTTGGGAAGATCATCTACATTCTTGGAATCATCATTCTTCACTAAAGCAACTTGAAGATATTATTGTACCAATCATCCTAGAAGTCATCATTCAAGGACATCGTTGAAGACTCTTGGAAATATTGGGAGCATCAAGATATTTGAAGATATCATCATTAAGCAAGCCACTGCTTTGAAAAGTAAGTACTTTTGTTTTACTCCATGTATCAATCTTTAAATCAACTGATTTCATTTTGTAAGGAAAGCAACAAACTCGATGTGTCGTCAAACTTTCAAGCATGGAAGAAGAGAATTGATTTGGTGCTCATAGAAAATGAAGCCATGGACCATGTTTTAGGAAAAGTTATAGAACCAAACAAGGATAAGGCTCAAGAATTGGCCAAGTACAATAAAGGAGAAGTTAGGACTCAAAGTATTCTCATTGAATCCATCAAATATTATTTTATCCCCTTTTGTTGCAGATTTGGGCACATCTAAAGCAATCTCTGACAAATTGGTAAAACTCTATTCTATTAGTACAACAGGTCATAAAATATCTTTAAGGAATCAACTTTACGAGACCATGATATCAAAAGATGAAGACTTGGATTCATATCTTATAAAAATATCACAATTGAAGGATCAACTATAAGGACTTGGAGAATTCATTTCCAATTTTGAATTAACTACTTGTACTCAATGCTTTACCTTCATAATGGAGTTGTTTTGTGACCGACATTTATTCAAGAGAAGACACTCCAAACTTCAATGAGCTATGAGCCTTGTGTATTCTAAAATAAACAAGATTGAAGACTAAGGATGACATTGAACCCAACAATGGAAAGTATCAAGCTTTTGTTGCTAGATCAAAGAAGAAGAATGGAGAGTTTGGAAGGTTTGATCCTCACTGAAGATTCAATAACAATAACAATAATCATCCACATGTGATGCGGGAGCATTCAACTCAACAATATCATTGTATTTTAGTAGACATAGGGGGTCTTGTGTTTTAAGGAAGTTGGTTTCCTAAGTGTTGAATTAATCTAATTACTTAGGTTTTGAGTGATTTTAATGAAAATAAGAATTAATTAAGTATTATGAAGCATATTGTAAATGTTCTCGAATGAAGGGGAACATGAGAGAATCATGATAGTTGAGAGATTTGAGAAGTAATTGCAAATCTTAGATTAGGAGTTAGTTCATGATTTTGTGGATTAGAGAGGATCCTTAGAGATAAGGAAGAGATTTTAGAATTTTGTTGAGAAGTTTGGATCTAAACCAAAAATTGGTTATAAAATCCTTTTGTATAAATGTAAGCCTAAAAGGCATAGTCAGGGGTTAGATAGTTAGCTGGTTAGCTAGTTAGTAAAGTCAAGTAGTTAGTTAGGGAGTTAGAGTGTGAAGAAGTTGACTGTAAGCCTACAGGCAGATTGTCAAACAAAGGCCATTGATATTGGAAATCAGGCCTGAGGGAAGAAACTGTGTAAATACCTGTTTATTAAAACAAACAACTCGATTATGAGTTTATGGTGTGCATGGAGTTATGAGTTTTATGAAATTAGTGTAATTCTGCATAGTATATGTATGCATGTGAGGTTTGAGCAGAACACAAAGAAGAAGGGGAGTATGTAGGATTCAAGTTTGATTGATGAATCCATTCAAAGGATCCAAGTGAAATTCTAGAATGACAGTGAATAAGAATACATAGAGTAAGCTCAGGAGGAAGTTGTGATGTAGAACAACTAAAGACCAGAACCCTGGAAGAAACCCTGAACCATAGGAACACTAAGAAATGACCTAAACACGAAGTAGGCAGAAAAGAACGAGAACAAATCATTTAGATCAACAGATATGAATGGCAGGGTAAAAATGGCGGAGGAATAGACTGCGAGGAATAGGAGTGTATGGATGTCTTGATCATGGTCGAAGGCCCGCACTCAATCACAATCATCGATCTAAATTTCAAACGTTTATGTCAAAGTCAACAACAGGGGTTGAGATGCTTGGTAATCCACGTGCTAGTTGAAGGGCCGCAGGCTGTAGGATTTGCTAGCCTCCATTATCCAATGGATATCGAGTTTTAAGATGATCGGACAATAATCTCAAATCCGGACCCGAACTTTTATAGATTAAGGATTTAAAATCCCTATCGGCTTCGTAAGGGTGGTTAAGTGTCGCGCAAGTTCTCTCGTCGATATCGTTATGAACCATTGGATGCAGCATGCTTTGATCAACAATGTAGAGTGGAGCGTTTGTGCAAAAAGGGAAAGTTAACGTGGGACCGGTTGCTGTTCAATTGTTGTTCAATTGTTGAGCGGACCCAAGAAGTTTATCGACGCGAGTTAAAGTTATTTGAGTTCTAGAGGACGAGCGGAGATCACGCGGTAGCCGTTGATCTGATGGAATGAAATCGATGGTGGAGACTGAACCGATAAAGGTGGGCCTCAGAAAATGTGTTAAGGCCGTGGAAAAAGTGGAAAGGTAAGGTTAATGCGGTTTATGTATATTTCTATTATATGAGGTTATTATAGAAATAAAGCGGATTAAGGGCAATTAACCATGGTATGATTAGTGTTGAGTAAATCTGAGACCAAAATAAGAGTGTATGGTTAATATGCACGAGTTTAAGAATTAACCTTAATTAACCTTGAGTTAAGCATAAGTGAGTTAACCAATTTAAAAGTTATTATACATATCATCTTCACATAGTGGGAAATTCCATCATAACTCAATTGTCAAACCAACAATGTGGATAACCATCACTAATTGCTATAAAAAAATGCAGACTATTATTTAAGGAAAACCACGTCACCAAGAATTACTCACGAGTGATCTCTAATGGCGAAAACCTTCACTCCTACCAGATGCCTCGGGGTCTTGGACTATTAACCTATTTTCTTAAGAAAAAAAAAAAAAAAAAACTCTTAACTAAACATAAACAATTTCAAAACATACTTCAAATCCAATATCATCATCAAAATAATAATTTCAAATAAAAAACTTATATTAATTTTAATATTTTTATAATTCCAATTAAAAACAATAAAGTAAAATTATTACTTCAATATTCTCATTCATCCCACTTAAGAATATCCTAAAACGATATGTTTAGCAAAGCTATCTACCACCAGCATGAAAAAAGAAATGCCTAGCAATTTTGAGAAACATGGTATGAACTAAATCACTTGGTAATAAGGTTTTATCTAGGATATCCACACCTCCAAATCTGGAAAAACCAACCAAAGCCATAAAGACCAGCCTGCGCGTCGTAGGGGGAACCATATGAAATAGCTCGTCATTGCAAATATACTCATATATATTTGCAAAGCTGAGCACAGCATAGAATTGGTGAGAACATTTACACATCAGAAAATTAAATGAAAATGGCGGAAGGAATCGCTCCGAAGAAGCAGATTGCTACACAGCAGGAGATGGTAGAAGCCCGCGTGCCATTGGGTTACAGGGATCAGTGTGCCCATCTGCTAATTCCCCTCAATAAATGCAGAGTGAAAGAATATTATTTGCCATGGAAGTGCGAGAACGAGAGGCACACTTATGAGAAATGCGAGTACGAGCTGTTCATGGAGAGGGTGAGAAAGATGGAGAAGATCAAGAAGGAGGCCAAGTTGCAGAACAAGAAGCCATTGCAGTTACTGGCCGAGCAGGCTAATGCCTCCTGATTTTCAAGTATGTATTTTAATTCATGCCCTTGATGCGTATATTGACTCTGTTTATTCTTATGAAACTCAAGCTTTTAGTTAGGGTTTTGAACCCGAGCGAGAATTGTAACGGTTCGAAGAAGCAAAAAATATAGTCTTCAATTCGTAAATTGACTGTCGATATTTTTTGCAAATTCAAGGTATTGGTTAGGGTTTTGGATCTGATTAACTTAGGATGTGAGATCTATGCTAGGATTTAGAGAAGCCATTATTGCACAAATGTGTTATCGTGGTTTTATTGAAGAGACAAGCATTTGCCAGGACGAGGGTGCAAACCCCTGTTTGTTATCCAATGCTGCATAAATACGAGGAACGCTCTGGCCAACATACCCAACAGTATGCGCCTCCTGTGTCTTCGATGTTAGTCAATTTTTTTTTGAATGTTTTTTGAATGCAATGATTGAATATTTCCTTTTTAATAATCTTTTCCCTTTGAGGGGCTTAATTAGGTTTGCGTCCTTCTAAGGTTTAATGTAGCCACTAAATAGAAAAAAAGTCCCACTGCAAGCCTAAAACAGAGATTGCATTTATCCTTATACAAAATTACTCTATACTCCTAAACACTCTATAATCTATAAGATGTGGCTAATATTCTGTTAATTTTAGGTATGTTCTATGCTGATAGCAAATTTACTTCAATTTTCCATATTAGCTCAATATCAATTCCAGATTAGCAATCACATTTAGAATGATAGTAAAATACAGATAGAACATAAACATAAATCGCAGAAGACAAGCCAAGACAAAAGGACACAAGATGTGGTGCCAGCCAGGGACAAACCACAATGTGGGGAAACCCTTGATCAATTCTTCTTATGTCCTTCAATAGTTCAGCAGAGAGAGATAGTACATATACATCAGAAATCAACACTTTGACTTGTCAAAATAAAAGCAGAGATCTTCTCTAAGAATATGTCACATGAGGTAGCTGATCTGAACACAGGTGATTCCATCACCTTGCTGTACCTATGACTGTGCCGCACCATGCTGCACCATCATACCATGCCCATCATCACTGTGCTGCACCATCACTATGTTCATCATCACTGCGCTGCACCATGCTGCACCATCACTGAGCTGTACCTCATCATGCTGCACTATGCATCACGCTGCAATAAGCATCACTGTGCTGTACCCATCACTGTGCACTATGCTGCACCATTGTATAATACACGCTGCATTGTGACCTCAGGACAGCCTTAGCTGCTTGCTATGGCTTGCAGCCTAGCAAAGCAGCAAGCTGTATCTTGTAAATTCTTTCAACAGGCCTACATAAATCTTGGAACAAGCTTATTCATTACCTTGGTACAATGCTGTCTTCTATTGTGAATTTAGAACCTCTTAACAGCATCTTGAGGCCTCAGGTCACTTCAACGTTGAAACCTCTTTTACTGTGGCCAAGTGACCTTTTACTTGATGAGGTTAGGTGCTGTTCCTTACAGCGGATGGGCCAGATATGACAGCGTTGTAGTCACCGTGTTTGGACTGAGAGTGAGGGCTGTACAATAGCTACAGATCAGGCCTGTGGTTAGTGCAGTTAGGGCTGCGTATCTTTAGCTGAGAGTGGACCTCCTTTATTGCGGACAGGGCTAGATGAAAGCCTCTTCAACCAGAGTATAAGTGTCCCTTCTTGCTAGGATCTAGGAGACTAGATCGTCCATGACAGTGTTTAACATAAGGATGACAACGTATAGTTTAGGCATCCCTTCCATGACAGCATTCAGGATTTAGGCTTCCATAACAGCGTATAGGAATTAGGCTTCCATTCCATGACAGTGTCTAGGATTTAGGCTTCCATAACAGCGTATAGAAATTAGGCATCCATTCCATGACAGCGTATAGGATTTTTAGGGCCGAAATTTTAGGGAAGTGATTTTTGGGTCTGTTGTTTTCTCTTATTTCTCTCTCTGTTTTTGAATTTATGAACTGATCTGAATTCTATCTCATAAGGAAGTTTTTCTGGGTTTTCCTCTGTTGGGGTTTTGCCCTGGCCATAGGCCTGAATTTTGTATCTCTTGTCTCTCATTATTGCACTACTGCTGTTCTTATAAGCTAATTTAATGTCTAAATGTGAATTGATAATAAATAATGCTAATGCTAAATTTGTTTTCCTAAAGCTAACTACTGTGAATATAATCTGCTTTTAAAATTGCCCTTAAATTTCAATACGGTATCCGAGCTAGGGCTTCGAACAGAGGACAGAAAGAAGATCAGCTTGGTGTTATAACATCTCAAGGAAATCAACTACCATAGACCAAATTTGTGGAGGCAAATAGATCAAAGTTCTGGGCATAATTACCAGCCCTAATTGCAGAGGTAAGGCCACAAGCAGTATAAGGCAATTGAGAACACTTTGAGAACGCTATTCAAGGAGACCTAAAAGCTAATACAATAGCCTTCTCTAAGCCGCATCCATTGACAAGAAGATCAGAGATTTTTGGCACCACCTCTAGCCCTGATTTCTGTAACTAGACCACAGACCTACTTTAGCTAAGCTAGGTACAAATTACAACATCTTGCTCTTGGAGGAACCAAGAAGCTAGTCCAGTAGCCCAAGGAAAGCCACATGTTTTGGTGGAAGAGCGAAGGTCAAAAGAAGCCTCTCAAGGTATGTTAAACTCCTAATTTTCCTAAGCTACAGTCATTTGGAGAAAGGAACCGATTCTCCTACTTGAGCATAAAAGTGTAATCACAGTCATCCTATAAGAAGGTCGAGACCTTTGGAAAAGGGAGGGAGCTTCTAGACACTGATTAAAGGGTCTGTTTTCACCAACTCATGAAATCAATCCAAAGTTCTGGGCATTTTCGTGGGCCTATTGAGCACGCGTGCAACATTAAAGGTTTGATGCTCAACCTTATAACACTCAGTGAAGGATCCGAGTAGTACTGGGCATACTACTTTTATTAAAGGTATGAATTCTTCGTCTTAAAAAAAAAGAAAGTCTAAGATCCATCTATATCTTTTGCAGAACTAGAACAATTTTGAAGGCATTCTGGAAGGGTGTATCTCTCCTACAGTCAAAGCAAATCTTGCAATCATATATCCTTGTGACATAGTTACCCTATACTCTTTGTAAGATCGATTTTGTGAAAAACAAGAACACTGTGGCACAAGAATGAAGTCTCCAAACATATACATATTTGTTTTCTGAAGCTCAAACAATCAAAAGAACTGACCTACTATTTCTGGGTATATCATTAAGAAGTCTGTTCACAACATTCTTCAGTACTTGTCACACAGACAGGTTGAAATTTGTGTTCTAGAAGGCAATAGTAAGGCTCTGTGTCGAAGAAAGCAGTTGTGGGCACACATATATGTAGATACTATTTAATTTCACCCTAAGTCAGTAATCCGACCTGTGTTAACATTGACCAAGTCTAGTATGATCTGTGCAAAATGGTTAGTAGAGAAGCAAAAGGGTTACAGACTTCGAAGAGATAGTAATTTGTGTATTTTAAAGTGGAAGCAAAGGAACAACAGTCTATTAACATAGACAAAAAATTGCTGTGCAAGAGGCTGTATGTGGGATCGCCATTTTGTGAAAGAAAGGAAATCTATTCCATCATGGGAATGGTATATCGTTGCAGACAGCTCTCTGAAATTTGGGCATCATTGATGAACAAGCAGAAGAGCGTAGTATGATGGAGTAGGAAAAGACAGAGAAGGATACGTCAAGTTGATACACACCTTGAAGGAAAAACAATAAAAAGCATGGCATCTGAGATTGCAGGCCACTACAGGTACAGGTAGTAAAGAAAGAAGGATGTTAATCAAGTTGGATCCATGGGCACTCTGATATATTGATCATATGAATGTGGATGCCTATCTGAGAAGGTCATCATGAGAGTTTGATTAATGAAGAATGGAGCACATGTAGCCGAAGAAACCAATGAACCTGAGAATAAGAAGCCAAGGGAAGAGGATCACAAGGATCTCTTCTTCTAAAGTGACTCTGTGATGATGTTTCTATACAGTTAAAGTAGGGCATGTAGTTGCATTGGTAGGATGCACAACATCATGGTTTTTATGGTGTCTCATGGTATATAGATATTGTTCACATGTCACAGCAGTTATCTAGTAAGTATAAAATTTCATGTTACTAATTGATTGATGAAATAATAGGATCATTTAAAGATCCCTGTTATGATGTCATAGAGTGATTTCTTCTAAGAAAAAATGACCATGATGGTATCACCATTATTTTCTTGGAAGCTTGATTGGAAGATGAGAAGAAGTTGGTAAAAGGCCAGATGATTGGCTGAGACATGGTGATGATGCAGGGTCCTTGGGAAAAATGATAATACTTCTTGATAATTTGTATTTTATAACATGACTAGATTCTCTGATGGTTTCCTTGTTATGTCCCTCGAGTTTTCCTTCGTATTTTTCATTTCTGATTGCTTATGAGTCATGACTTGTATAATCTTGGGATATGGTTCATATTATGATCACTTGAAATTAGAAATTCTAACTCTTTGGATAGTGTGGACTCTTTAAAAGATGTGACTGTAGATATGGATTTGTGAGGATGCATATTCCTTGATGAAATGGTTAACATTGTCTCATTGATTGCAATGATGAATAATGGTGATGCCTAAATTCTTGACAATCATTTTCCTAATGATGACGATGATGAGATGATAACAATGATATTTTTGTTGTTGTTGTTGACATAAATTCTTTGATGTCATGGACCCTTGGTTGATAACATGGACCCTTTGATGATGAGGACTTCTAATGTTGTTGACTTTGGTGATGACAAGGACAAAATGAGAACAATATTGATTGGGTATAAGAATGCTAAGAGTAAGAGGTAGCTAACGCATTCTTAAGATATATGTACCTATTTGTTTGTTAATATTTCAGTATGAATATATCATCTATATACATCTTCTTTGGTTATGTGTTCTTCCAAGCAAGTATTGCAGATGGTAACTCCTTCACTTTTGATGGAAAGGATATGAGGTCGAGATTGCTCGTGTTAATTAGGAAGAACTAATTGGTTCATGACATCATCCTTTGGCATTGTGTTGGTGTCCGACGATAAGAAGCTGACACGATCTTGAAGAATGTGTGCAGTCAGCTGAAAAACTTGATGGATTACTCAATGACAACTTGAAGATCCAGACTACAAAATTGATGAAGATTAGAAGCGGATGCAACAATGGATGAATCACCTAATGAGGCACCAGTGCAAATGTGGCATGAATTGAAGGCCTCTGTGTAAGAGGGAGTTGATTGGAAGTATGGCAATCATGGAAAGTGACTAAGAAACTAAGTGACAAGAAGATCTGGACTCAAAGGGAGCTGACAAGAATAACTTGCTGATTCAAGTCTGTGATGATGACATTGGACTATTACGAAAGAAATTAATTGAAGAACCTTGATTGATGTATATGGACCGTGAATCAATGGACTTCATACATGATGAAAGACGCTACAAAACTTTTGCTCCTTCCGTTTCGGCTTGTTGATATGTCTACTACATGAATGAAGAAAGTTGAGCTTTGAAAGTTGGTTGCTAGCTTGTATGTCTGTTGTTGAGCATTGTTGGTGATGAGAAGACACCTGTTGTTGGTGGGATACATCGAGGCGTTGGAATGTTGTAGTGTTCTTTTCAGGGTAGAAATGTACCTAACAACCAAGGTGAATGGTTGTGAACATTACTTCCTAGGTAGAAATGTACTAGGGAGTTTTGAGGCCTACCATGATCCATCAGGGTAGAAATGTACCTGGGACCAGGATGATTGGTCTAGGATCTAGTTTTCTATCTTCCTTTAGGTGGGGTGCACCTTGTAACTCATATGGGGGTCAAGAAGATAGGTGGTATGGACCTTGCTTGGCTACGTGCCTTGTAACCTATAGTAAGGATGGGAAGGACCAATACTCTTTAAGGAGTTGGACAATGGTTGACCTTTATAGGTCAGGAGTGTGGCCTCATGTTACTCTATGACTCTGATGCTATGTATCCTTCCTTATGATGTGAGAGAGAATGGAAAATACCTCCTTGACTAAGAGGGAGTGTTGGAATTTGGGTAGCCATGGTTGGCATTTTCGTTGAGGAAGAAAATCAAATTTTTAATAATTATTTTGCCTCCTCAGAGTGTCAAGTCGGTTCCAATAGTTGACAGGTCGGTTGGGCCACTTTGTGGCACCATTTCAACCCTCTAATGATGTATATATTTAGGAGAAATGTGCTCCTCATTTGGGCATACAAATTTCTCATGGAAGAGCTCTTATTTAGCCACATGAAAAGAAGGATAAGGAGGGCTGTAGTTTCAGGAGCTTGAATTTCTAGGAGGGCCGAAATTTCAGGGAAGTGATTTTTGGGTCCGTTGTTTCTCTTATTTCTCTCTGTTTTTGGATTTATGAATTGATCCGAATTCTCTCTCATAAGGTAGTTTTTCTGGGTTTTCCCTTGTTGGGGCTTTGCCCTGGACATAGGCCTAATTTAGTGTCTGTTGTCTCTCATTGTTGCACTACCGCTATTCTTATTGTGATAATTTAATGTCTAAATGTGAATTGATGATAAATAATGCTAATGCTAAATTTGTTTTCCTAAAGCTAACTACTGTGAATATAATCTGCTCTTAAAATTGCCCTTAAATTTCAATAGATTGCATGCGTAGAGTTGGAGCTTCAGTTACGTGGAGTCTTCTTCAGTTTGACTACAGAACGAGGTGGTAGTTACAAGTTCAGTTAGAACTAGTTAGTCTTCAATGTTGATTGGAGAGAGAACGAGTTAAGACTCCAAGTTTTGATTGGAGAGAGGACGAGTAGAAGTCTCAATTAGCTCGCAATCATAAATCAAACTTTTAAATTGAGCTAGGCCATTTTGCGAGCTCAAATTGGGTTTATAAAGAGGAGGATGAAGGCACAAGATCATCATATTCTTATGAGATCATTCTTTGTTTGTGTGTGAGCAGAATCAAGGAGCTTGTGTGCTAGGAAATAGGAGACCACAAGTGTGCAAGGAAATAGGGGATTTGTGCTATGAAATAGGATCTCCCTTGTGCGCTAGGAGATAGGAGCTCCCTTGTGCACTAGGAAATAGGAGCTCCCTTGTGTGTTAGGAAATAGGAGCTCAAATTGGGTTTATAAAAAGGAGGACGAAGGCACAAGATCATTATATTCTTATGAGATCATTCTTTATGTGTGTGTGAGCAGAATTAAGGAGCTCGTGTGCTAGGAAATAGGAGGCCACAAGTGCGCAACGAAATAGGGGATTTGTGCTAGGAAATAGGATCTCCCTTGTGCGCTAGGAAATAGGAGCTCCCTTGTGTGTTAGGAAATAGGAGGAAGTGCGCAAAGAAATAGGGGCTCCAGTGCACAAGGAAATAGGGGCAGGGATCAGGGAATTTGTGGGGCTAGTCAAGGCTAGTTCAAAATGAGAACATTTCTGTTCTTAGAGACAGATTGCTTTGTAATAGATCCAATTGCTCAAGATCAGTCAATAAAGTACCACAACAAAGAAAATAGGTTTTCCCTTTTGGTTTTCCTAGGTAAACAAGCGTGTAAATTTGTGTGCATGTGTTTTTTTATCTCTGGTGATTTTTCCGTTGCTTGTAAATTGTTAAGAAACTCTATATCTTGGTGAAAGTAAATTTTGTTTCATTTTTCAGTTGCCTTGTTTTCAGTAATTCATTTAAGTAGTTGGAGAGTTTCAAGGGAAATTAACATGGTATCAGAGCAAAGATCAACATAATGACCAACATCAAATTGTTCAATAAGTGAAGATTGCAGTCTAAGCAGGAGGTTTGAACTAGAGTTTTGAAGAACAATCTTTGGATAAACAATATGTCGTTCCAAGGACTTGTTAAAATCAAGGCAGATGTAGGTTGATGTTGATTTTCCTTATCTTGATAATTATTTGTGAAGTTTGTTTTCGTCTTATTAGTTAATTTAGTTCTTTCATCAAGCAATTACCAACAATGTAAATACAAGAAACAAGACATCAAATATAATCTCCACGCTAGGGAAAAACCCCACCTCTTGGGGAAAACCCAAACAATCTCCTTCTTATAGAATCAAATCGAAATGAGACTTCTCAAGACCCAAAGATCAAGTCAAACCTTTTAGCTACAATTCAACACTACTCCAAGAGTTCCCTTACTGCAAACCTTGAACCTCTGTACCTCTTACTTTTTATGAACTTCAGACTTTTGTACCTCTTATTGCACCTTCAGACCTCTGCAATTTTCATACCTCTGTACTTCTTATTGCACCTTTAGACCTTTGTGTTGCAATTTTTGGACTTTTGTGACAAGCTACTGTACTTCTAATTGCAATTCTCGGGTCTCCAAGATATCCCTGTACCTTCGATTTGAGAAAACATGTTTATGTTTTGGTCTTCTATATTTCTATCAATATTGTATTCGAGCTTATCTTTTGGTTCTCTAAACTGTAGATGTGTTGAACTCATCATGCTCCAAAAGGATCAGAGGCTTATGTTATATATATATATATATAATTATATATATAATATCAATCTTCTTGTGTCAATATAGCTAAAACAAGTTGACATTATCAGGATCTAGGGCGACATGTATAGTGGTCTTGAGGCTGACCTATAGTAGTTTTAAGGTTGACTTGTAGTGCTTCTATAGGTTGACCTGTAGCTAGAGGTCTAATTGGCAATTCCTATATGCATGCAATTGATGCCTTGACCTATTTGACCAATGACACAAGCATGAAACCCATGCTTTATAAATAAATAATTTTCTTATATTCTTTACATCATATTCATAATGAGAACTAGGACAATTATGAAGACTGAACCTAGTCACTTTTCAAACACTCCCTCTTAACTAGGATAATAGGGAGGTATTCATAATGACTTAACAAATCTATCTCAAGTTGAAATATTCTCATAAGAAGGGATTCAGATTGATAAGCATCACTTCATCATAGCCAACATTGTCACATTACCCAAGGCCTTGAAATGTACACTATCTCTTACAAGAACATAGCACAATGCTGGGAGGCATTCCATAGGACACCATACCTCCTCATCTTGGTACATATTCCACCTAGAATACCTGGACTAATCCTATTACCGAACCATTCTTATCCAAGTTCATGTGACTTAGGATCTTCATCCTAATCCATTACAATACATGACTCTAAGAATGTTTGTCCAAGATGCTTATTCAATCCAACATTTTCCTTAACCATGTTCATGTAAGGATCAATCCTAATCCATCATAGTACCTGACATAAGGAGAACCAAACAAGTCATCATTCTCCCTATCTATGATGCATTTACTAGACTTACGATTGTTTGTCCTGGTCTAGTACATGATAGAGGGAGAACCAATGTCCAACCATACTCCCTCTCAATCAGGGAGGACCTTCATTGACAAGCACTAACAAGCAAAATATACAAGTACAAGAGCACGATTATAATTTTTATAATCTCGGGATTCCATGATATCTTAGAGAGGGAGAATCCGAGGGTTTTCAAATCCAAACCCTAAGTTCCCTTTGAAACATCAACCCTGGGGTTTGAATTTCAAATCCAATTCCACCCTTACAAGGGTTTGCTATACACCCTAGACTACCTACCAAAATCTAGGGTTTATATGAGGGAAAAACAAATTAGGGTTAGGGTTTCTCGCTTGACTAGGGTTTCTAAGTACCAACTAAGGTTTTACAAAATCCTAGTTCAACAAGATGAAGATTACAAACCCTAGAACCAAATATGTCCCAAAACCCTAATATATTTCATGTGAGACCTTATAGGCATAAAAACAATTATATGTACCTCAAGGACTATATACCTTAGTCCTCTATGATTACTGGAAGCTTGTTACAAAGTCTTCATCACAATCCAGGGTATTGTCACTTCTATTCTTCTAAGAGCAATGGAAAATCAAGATGCTCTCCTTCTTCTTCCTTTTATTGTTCATGTAAGCATGTCTTCATGTCTTCATGCTAGACCTTTCTTCTCCTTCCTTTTATTGTTCTTAGGATTCTGAGGACAATTTGCTTTGATGTGTCCATATTCACGACAACCAAAGCATTGAACTTTGGACATGCCTCTAGATTTGTTTTTCTTTTTCTTGTTAAAAACTTTCTTTGATTTTGCTGTAAAGGCTTTATTAACTTCATCAGTAGGTTGGGATATGCTTCTAGCCTTTATTGTGGATTATTTGATTGAGCATTGAGCCCTTAGTTCTTCAAATGATGGAGGTTCTTTTCTTGCACAGATGCTGCTTGCAAAGTCATCCCATTCCTTAGGTAGAGCGTTAATTTCTAATGTAATTAATTTTGGATGATATATTTTCTCACCAACTTCTTGAAGTTAGTCTTTGATTTTTGATAGCTTCATGAAAATGGTAGGTATGGCATCTTTTGTAGACATTTTTTATTGGTATAATTGAGTCCTTAAGGCAATCATGTGACATGTTGTGTTGACTGAGCATAATTTTACCAAAGTCTCATATACTTATTTAGATGTGGATAGTTCTGACACAAATGTAATGAGGTGGTCTTTAATAAAGTCAAAGAGAATTCCTTGAGCTCTGACTTCCCCTTTTTCATATTTTTCAACTTCTTCTTCATCCTCGAAATTTGGAACATGGACCTTTCCAAGAACGTACTTCATGACATCATTCTCTCTAAGGGCTAATTCAATTCTCTTTTTCCATGCCTTGTAGTTGGATGCTCCTTCTAACTTATTGCTTTCCTTGCATGTATAAGCCATTGGATTGGACATAAAGTCTTGGAGGTGAACTGCTTATTAAAAGATGCCTTTAATAAGTCTGCAAAAATGATTGCTATTTTGATAATCTTCTTTTTGTTCTTTAGATGTGGTGTCTCTTCTTCACCTTAGCTTTGATACCATGTTAGAAAATCAAGGCAGATGTAGGTTGATGTTGATTTTCCTTATCTTGATAATTACTTGTGAAGTATGTTTTCTTTTTATTAGTTAATTTAGTTCTCTTTCGTCAAGCAATTACCAACAATGTAAATACAAGAGACAAGACAGCAAATGTAGGCTCAAATCTCCAGGGAGTAGGTTCAACACTACTCCAAGAGTTCTCTTACTATAGACTTTGAACCTTTGTACCTCTTACTGTAAACTTTGAACTTTTGTACCTCTTAGTGCACCTTCAGCTCTGCAATTTTTGGACTTTTGTACTTCTTATTGCACCTTCAGACCTTTATGTTGCAATTTTCAGACTTCTGTGACAAGTTACTATACTTCTCACTGTAATTCTCGGGTCTCCAAGATATCCCTGTACCTTTGATCTAAGCAAACTTCTTTTTGTTTCGGTCTTCTATATTTCTATCTGTCTTATATTCAAGCTTATCTTGTTCTCTGAACTACATATGTGTTGAACTCATCATGCCCCAAAAGGATTCGAGGCTTATGTTATATATACCAATCTTCTTGTGTCGAATAAGCTAAAACAAGGCTGACATGTTTAGGATCTAGGTTGACATGTATAGTGGTCTTGAGGCCGACTTGTAGTAGTCTTAAGGTTGACTTGTAGTGCTTCTATAGGTTGACTTGCAGCTAAAGGTCTAATTGACTTTATGTAGACAATATGACAATATACCCAAGAGGGTCTTACAAATTATATTGACTCTTCACAACAATTCCTATAAGCATGCAACGATGCCTTGAACTATTTGACCAATGACATAAGCATGAAACCCATGCTTTATAAATACATGATTTTCTTATATTCTTTACATCATATTCATGATGAGAACTAGGACAGAAGACTGAACCTAGTTACTTTTCCAACAGAATTGAGGGTAGATCTTTATTTAGAGGGATCCTCTAACTTTGTTTGAGGGAGCAAATCTCAGTGGTATTGGAAGATAATGGGATGCTAGAATTTGTGGTGAATCAAATAGTTCTACCTCAAGATGCCCAACAGTTGATCCAACATAACAAGAATGACACCAAGGCTAGGAGGATCATTCTTGAGGGGGTCAAAGACATATTATCCCTCATCTCCATGGGAAGAAGACAACATATGAGATGTGGAAAGCCATCTTAGCTTTGTATCAGGGTTCCAATGATGCCATGAAGCTTGCATTAAAGGACAAGCTAAGAAATATTTGGATGGGCAAAGAAGAGCCTATCATAATGCACCTTTCTAAGTTCACCCAGGTTTGGGATGAGCTATCCGAAGTGGGTGAGACCGTAGTAGACAAAGACCTTGTGAGTCTTGCTCTACTGGGACTTAATAAGTCTTGGGAGAGTTCTCAGGGTGCAATCAGTGGCAAAGAGAATATTTCTAGTTGGGAAAGGCTATGGAGTGATTGCGTCCAAGAAGAAATCCGGTGAGGGACGAGAGATGGAAGGTTAACAAAGATAGTGGATGAGGAGAACTTTGCCCTGGTAGGCAAAGGCAACAAAGCCAAGGGAAAGAAGGGCAAGAAAAGGCCTTGGGAGCCATTTGATGAGATGAGGATATGATCAGGACCAGGAGAGATGAGCGCGTTTAAACGCTAGCGACAAATTGTCCCATTGCGCACATATTTTTACAATAAGGTCCAAACTTTGGACAAATCACATTACATATAACACTCTTTTAAGATAAATTCCATTTTCCTCTTAAGCTAATCTAACTAATCAACAACTAGGGTGCATTTAGGAGTGCAAACCCTCATTTATTTTACAATTTAAATGACTAAATACCTATTCAAAACTAATCTAACAATTACATTAATCTAGATTACACAGTTGGATTAATTTATTCACCTGATCTACCTAATCTAATCTTAGCCAAGATTACACTATTTGGCTAATTTATTCATTCTAATCTAATTAACATAAATTGAAATTTGCTTGAACATGATTAAACAATACGTTTCAAGCAAGAGGAAGTATTGTGGCATTTTGAACAAACTACATGAATTTATTCTTGAGAAATTATTATACTATCAGTGGCACTTCAACTGGCATCACTTTCACATTTTTTTATTTTCTGTGGGGTTCTTTTATCATTTTTTCTTTTTCTTTTTCTTTCTTTATTTTTTAATATATACCCTCTTTTCATTTTTTATTTTCATTTATATATCTTTTTTTTGGAAGTCATTTGCAATATGCAATATTATTTACAATTTGAAATACTGAAACAGTTGATCTTATAAATTATAGGACCCTAACAATACTCATAGACATAGGGAGCACCCATAACTTCATAGATATACATATTGCAAAAAGACTAAATCTATTTGTATATCCAATTGCAGACATAAGAGTGATGGTAGCAGATGGCAAATGATTGATGGAGTTGGAAAGTGCCACAAAATCGAGCTATAGTTAGAAGATTATGAATTAGACTTCAGATTCTACACTATGCCCTAGGGATGAGTAGACGTCACGTCGAGAATTCAATCGTTGCAAACCCTTGACCTATTTTGCAAACCCCCAAAAAAAATTCATCAAATTAAAATGGGAGGGAAGAAAATATGAATTGTTTTTTCTTAGTAAATGACGAAACTAATTAGAAAGGGGGCACTAGTCTACATCGCATAATGCCATCAAATGGAGATAGTAGCACCAAAAATACCACATTTTCAACGCTTAGAGATTAAAACATTATTTTACAAATATGACAAGGTATTTCAAGACTTACCTATGATGCTGCCTTTGGAAAGAAGGATAGAACATATAATCGAAGTTAAACTAGAGTTAACACTAGTGAGTATCAAACCATATCGATATCCACACCACCATAAAACAAAAATAGAAAGATTAGTTGAGGACCTATTAAGGTGTGGAGTTATTACAACAAGCAGGAGCCCATATGCAGTCCTAGTAGTGTTGTTTCAGAAAAAAGATGGATCCTTCAAACTATGTGTAGATTATCGAGTCCTACACAAGATAACTATAAAAAACAAGTTCCATACCCCATTTATAGAAGAAATGTTGGATGAGCTCCATGGAGTAAAATATTTCTCAAAATTAGATCTAAGGTTAGGGTATTCTTTGAGTAAAGGCTAGAAAATGTGGCAAAGACTGCTTTTAGAGCTCACGAAGGTTACTATGAATTTAAGGTGATGTTGTTTAGGTTAACCAAGGCCCTTACCACCTTCTAGGAAACCATGAATGAACACTTTAAATCCTACCTAAGAAAGTTTGTATTAGTCTTTTTTGGTGACATTCTTATCTACATCAAGAAATGGAAGGGATGTCTTAACTATTTGGAGCAATTACTTTCTCTCCTTGAAGAAAATCAATTATATGCAAAAAATATCAAATTGCACTTTTCGTAAGGGAGAAGTTGAATTCCTAGGCCATGTCATATCTTAAGGAGGAGTTAAGGTAGATTCAAGTAAAATCAAAGCAATTATGAAATGGCCAAGGCCAAATAACGTATCAAAGCTAAGGGGATTCCTAGGATTAATGGGTCATTATTAAGAACTATGCTCAGCTAACAACACCATTATTTAACTTGTTGAAGAAAAAATCCTTCCAATGGAGTAACCAAGTAGAGGAGTGTTTTGAAGCATTGAAAAAGGCTATGTCTTCTACACTTGTGTTAGCAACAACGGATTTCACAAAACCCTCTGTGGTAGAATGTTATTATTCAGGGTTTGGGATAGGCGCAATATTAATGCAAAATGACCATTTGATAACTTTTGTGAGTAAAAAACACAACAAGAAGGAAAGCCTAAAATCTACATATGATAAAGAGATGTTGGCCATAATTCATGCACTGGCCAAGCTGTTACAATACCTCTTAGGTACTAAATTCTTAATACGTATGAATCACAATAGTCACAACAGAAAACATTTATCCATTGAACAACAAAAATGGATGGAAAACGTTCCACCTTTGATATTGAAAATATTACACAAAAAAGGGAAAGCCAATGTAGTTGCTCATGCATCGTCACAAAAGGATGATGAAATAACATGTGCAACAACAATTGTGATACCTGATCGGTTAGATGAAATTCAGATTGAATATGTCAAGGATCATGAATACTTATTCCATTATCAACACTTTGGATCAAAATCCAAAATTTGAATGGAAAAATGACATTTTATGGTACAAGACAAGAATAGAATTTATATAATTCCATCTTCAAAGTTTAAAAGGGCAGCCTTGAAGGAGTCACATAGTTCCTTAACAATTTTTAATGTTGGATTTTGAAAACATACTATAATGCACAACAACCTTTTTATTGGAAAGAGACGAGTAAAGATATTCAAAAGTTTGTTGTTGAATGTGACATATGTCAAAGAAATAAAAATGAGAATATCTTGACATTGGTATTACTTCGCCCCTTACATATTCCTAACCAAAAATGAGAAGAGATTTCAATGGAATTCATCGAAGGATTACACATGTTTGATAGAAAAAATAAGATTTTTGTTGTGGTTGATAGATTACAAATAAACCACCTCAATAATCCCCAAATCAACCCATAATAAATAGCTAGCCAGGCCAAAAAATCAAAAGATATGACAAATTCATGCCACCAAGCAGATTCAAATAGAGGAAAAAACAAATTGCAAGCAAATTTTAACTATAAAATAAATGAAATCTTGAAATTTTCGATCAATAATCGAATACCCAAAACAAAATGCGCAATGCACTTACCATTGACGGCCATGGTTCGTGAAAATGGTATACCCAAAAAAGACTAGATGAAAAGTAAAACCAACCGCCAATAAAGGAGATGCTAGCAGCCTTCAATGGCGATACGAGAGCGAGAAAATGTTCTGGATCTTCGGTTTGAGTTTCTTCCTTTCTATTGCATGGGCCCTGGTCGAAAATGCTCGCAGATGTATTGCCCAAGTGAGCCCAGATTTCAAGAAATAAAACCAAAAGCTAACAAAGGAGATGCTAGCAGATCTTGAAAATGTTCTTGATCTGCGGTTTGAGTCTCTTCCCTTTTGCTTCATTGGCCAAGACTCTTTGCTTGATCCAAAAGGAAAGAAACACTCACAGATTCTGTTGAGGTTTTGCGAGACTCGGGCAATAGAACTCGCGCTAGCTGCAAAGATTATCGGTTGAGACCATGACGAGTAATTGAAGGAGACCATGAATGCCCGCTGAATGCTCGCTCACGCCAGGTGTCAACGCTAGAATCAAGCCTAAACAAATACTAAGCAAATTCCCAGTCCGCCAGGTGTCAGCGTGAGAATCAAAAGGACGACGAAAGTCCCTTTCAAAGGAAGGCCTATCAGCCTAACTAAATATGTTCATTTTATGGCAATCAGAAAAACCTATGTTGCACAAGTTTCCAGTACGCGGGAACGAGTATCCGGCACAGCTAGAAGTTTAGCCCGAATTTACAGGAAACGCCAAGTTGGGAGCGACAATAATATAATATATTAAAAATATATTATACTAAAAGTAAAAATAAATAATTATTTTTCCATCCAATTGCTAATGAAATTTATCTTGCAAAAAAAATTGTAAAAGATTAATTTTGAACAATACCAAAAAATCAAAATATTAATTATCAACAAATCTGCAAATCAATTCCTATTCGGCAAGACAGCAGAACTCTCAAACCAAAAAAGGTTGTTATATCAATTATTAAGTGATTAAGCATGTTTATGTTATCACTGGTCAATTCTCGCTCTTGATTGTACCTCACCAATTATATATTAACTATTAGATGATAGAGAAAGAAAAATAAAAAATATATAATAATAATTTAAAAAAAAAACAGTAGAGTTTAAAACAAAGGTATTTTAAAGAGTTTGTATAATATTATAAGTTTATGAGTTAATATATATTTTATACTTCAATAAATATGGAAATTGAATTAAAAAATGTTTTTTAATAATATTTATATTTCATCATTTCAACTATTTTTTTTCTTTAGTATTCCATCTTTTGTCCATTCAGTGCGGATGATAATGGTGGTTTTTCCAGTGGCCAACAATCTGTCTAAATGCTTTTATACCCATCCACCATCCGTGTATATGAGGAGAATGAATAGCTTTGCAATGACAAAGATCAGGATAGTGCATGCTCCTCATCTTCATTTGCATAGAATGGCATTCCACAAATGGGTTGTTTCTCTTAGTTCTAGACCCATATCGAGATCTAAACCAACAACATACCCTTCCCTTCGCATAGTTCCATGAGTTGCAATGTCAAATACACCTAAGTTTGCAATTATTCATTCCATTGAAGCTCCTAAAATGTAAAAAATTTGTTGCAGTGAGGCTCCTGAAAAGCTCCAAAGTACCCGTTGAAGCTCCTGACGGTTTTCGAGCGTTTCCGACCAGCTCCCAAGCTCCCGGGAGCGAGGGAGCTTATGGTATGTGCTCTCCAATCCTTGGTAGCAGTACCCATGTAACTATGAGAAAAACAGATTCAACAAGAAAATTTGTTAACGTCTTCTGTTGAATTGCATGGTTTTTTGAAGGTCATTGTGGGTGATAGGGATCCAAAATTTAAAGGGAACTTTTGGAGAGAATTTTGCAAACAAATCAGAATTTCTCTTAATATGAGTTCAACATACCATTTGCAAATAGATGGACAAACATAAATTGTAAATAAATGCTTGGAAACTTACCTCCATTGTTTTGTGATAGATACGCAGAACAAATGGTCCCAATGGTTGCATTTAGCTGAATGGTGGTATAATTCTACTTACCACACATCTTGCCAAAATGACTCCCTTCCAAGCCTTTTATGGTTATGACCACCAAAATGGAAGGAATTTGCACTAATTAAGACTAAGGTCCAAGCAGCGAAAAATCAACTTGATAAAGAGCAAAAGATCATCAAAATATTAAAATAAAAATTTAGCTGCAGCTCATAATAGAATGAAACAACAAGCAGACCAACATATAGTTCAGAAAGAAGGTTCAGTATTTGTAAGACTCCAACCTTACAAGCAGTTATCACTTAAACAACAAGGAAAAACGATTGTCTCTAAAATTCTATAGGCCTTTTTAAATGAACAAAAAAATAGCAAAATAGCCTATGGATTAAAGGTATCAGACAACTGTCACATCTATAATGTTTTCCATGTGTCTTGCCTTAAGGTGTTGGGACAAACTCAACCTATTCAAACAAAGATTCCCGACTTCGATGATGTAGGAAGAATTATTTTGAAGCCAGAAGGAATTCTTGCAATTGAGAAAAATGTGTTATGTTCCAAAACCATCAAAGAATACCTTGTCTAATGGAAAAACCTTCTAGATGAAAATGCATCATGGAAAACAAAGAATTTTTGCCAACAATACCCCTCATTACCCTTGCTTTGAGGAAAAAGCAATTTTAAAGGGGGTGGTGGCATTGTTACATACATAATACTATTTAATTAATTAATGATATAAATAAAACAATAAATGATAAATAATTAGTTGGTAAAGGGTGCATACCGTACCCTCTCACTCATGACTAGTTAAATGCTATATAGCACATTGTCCAAGTGATATTATAAAGTATAAACCATCAATTTATATTTTTATTCAATGATATTAATGATTATCTGCAAGTGTTCTCTTGTAACAATGAAAGACTAACCTCGCTGCAAATGCAAATAAATCCATGAAATAAAGTAAAGTAGGGACAAGCATGTAATGGCAATCATTTTTTATGACAACTACAAGATATTGTAGTTACTTGAATCAAAATATAAACACCAATTCTACCATGGGATAAGGTATGTAAGCAAGCCTCTTGGGAAGGCACGAATTGGGAGAGCGAGTGAGTCTCTATTTATCTAAGTTGCACGATACGAGGAAATGAGCACGATTTTCCAAAACATGCACGAGTTTCCAAAATGGGTACGAGTTTCCAAAATGGGTACGGGTTCGTGTGCAACCATAAAGCATACATGATACATTATAATTTATTACATTATGATTAAATTGTCCAATATCAATGCATAGACTATAAGTCTCTAAATTTACATCACATTTACTCATGAATGATCACATAATGAAAATAGAAATATCCAAAATCAACCACGAGAAATTTCTAATATCTTGTCTTGTGCTTGATTGGGAGTCTCCTCCTGCATAGTCGAATGATCGTAGTGTTCTTGATTAAATACAAGTTCCATAGCCTAGTACCCTAGGTGCTCTTGATTATTGGGAGTCTCCCCTACATAGAGGGCTTGGTTCTCTTGATTAAATACAAGTTCCATACCCTAGTGTACGACAAAATCGAATGGAAACATTGCAATCCCCCCAATCTTGAAATCTTGAAAAAATGATAAGTTTGTTGGATTTTGAGTGAGATCTAAAATTCTACTTTCTCCATGTGAAATCTAATGAGGGCGAAACCACTCTCAAACGTCCTGAGTCATTTCATGGTAATGTTAAAAATTTAGGTAAAAGGATGAAAGCATGTTCATCCTTTTACTTTAAGAATTTAACATTACGATGAACTGCATATCAACACTAGGGCCATAGGCTTTCAACATTAAGCTGCCACACACCAAAAATTTTGTTTCCAATCTTCAGTAGCTCCCTCTATGACTCTTGAATTGGCAGGGAGCAAAAAAAATGAAAAGAAAAACTGAGAAAAAAGTTACTTTATCATTGAAACATGGTTGTACAACCTGGAAACGCATTTCAGGCCATACTGGGCCACGTTTCCGCTAGGTGAAACGTGGCAGTACGACTTGAAACACGTTTCCAGGCTGTACCAAATGCGTTTCCATATCGTTTCTACTCAGAAACGGGCTTAGGCCCAACGTACCTACAACATAGCTATTTATATAAATCAATTCATATCGCAAGTCACTATATAAGTAGAGATTAAACAATATAAGTATGATGGATAAGAGAGTCTTAAAATACCTCATGTGCATGTTGAGATTTTTTTCGCTGTCATATCCCTAGCTTCCAATTAGTCAAAGAATACAATAACATAGGTAGGTTCGCCAACCACCAAAGGGTTATACAAATAAAAATTCGAAGTGCTTAGAACCCATGGCCAAGGGGTTCTAAAACTAGCATTTATGAATACAAACATCACAGAGCACTACCAAAAGTACTCGAATCCATTTCAAAAACGAAATAGATAAAATGAAAGATCTCGCATTGACAGTTAAAATGCATTTTGGAAGTTGCGTATCGAAGAAAATGATATAATTCAGAGAATATTGGAGGCAAACATTGGTGAGCATGGTGAGATTTAGTGCCCTTTGGGATGCTATGCTTGGTAATCCCCCTTTGGAAAAGTAAACCTTATGGCATATGTAATTTCTGTTTACTCATGCTTATTGACTCGATGTGGCAAAAATCTCCCTGATTCAATATTCCTGTAGATGGAAGCTATGTCACATGGTTCGAGTTCGAATTCAAGTTCGACAACGATTAAGTTCGATTTGAATTCGAATTTTCCGATCAGGTTCGAATGAGGTTCGACATTAGGTTCGACTATACATATTTTTCAATATATATATATATATATATATGACAAAATATAGAAATTCAAAATCGATCTATAACACATGAATACAAATTCTTATTAGTAAACATACATGAATAATGTAATCATTCTAACTTGTAGTTAAATGTAAACATACACAATAGTAGTTTGCAAAAAGAAATGACATAATTTTTAGTCTTCAGAATCTAAATGAATGTCAAATACTAGTAATCTTTTAAAAAATCACATAATCAAAACATGATCAAAATTTAAACATACACATTCCAATACAACTATATTAAGAACTCATTGTAGGACATCTTCAAATTTCAAAATTTTAAATATCATCAAAGTCATCAACACATGGAATTCCATCATTTGGCTCATCTACCGAGGCACCATCAATGCTAATATAATAAGGAAGTCATAAGGACCATTGCCAAGTAGTTATAATCCATAAAATTGTTCTAGGAAATTCAAAAAACATAGATAATCTATACTTATGGCCTACTAGTATGATCAAAAAGCTCTCAATCATCATGTGCAGATGGCATAGTAAAGCCACTAGAATGGTGATCATCAAAGTCATCAATAGATGGGATTCCAACATTTGGCTCATCTAGTGAGTCACCATCAATGCTAATATCATCTTCTTCTGGCTCTAGATCAACATCAAACCATGGCTGGGAGGAACTAGATGCATCTTTGGCCACACTACTCAAGGCCAACTTCAAATTACTGCGAACATAAACAAGGTCTTCCAACCTTGTAGACAATAATTTGTTTCTTTTCTTGGACTGGATATGGTTAAAGCTACTCCAGTTCCTTTCACAAGTAGAGGCACTTGATCCCTGGCTCAAAATACGAAGTGCAAAGCGTTGCAATTCAGGAGTCTCTGATCCATAAAACTGCCACCATCTCCCAGGAGGAATATTGGGCCTATCTTGTACTGCACTAGACCTTGCAAATATTCCCTCTTCCAACCTGTATGCTCGGAGCTGCTCTCTAATTCTCCTGCATCCTTCTAGATCAAGGACCAACCGTTCAACTGCATCATAAAGGCCATTCATGACTTCTGCATCATTTGTTCTTTTTATCCCAAAGAGTCTAGGATCCAAATAACAAGCTGCTGCATGTAAAGGACTGTGCAACATCTTCCATCTTTCATCAATCATCTCCCATATTGCAATGTACTCATTTTCCTCATTATTAAAATATTTTGCAATGGTTTTTTTAGCACGATCCATGCCCTCATAAACAAAACCCATGGAAGGGGTATCACTATCAACCATGCGAAGCATATTGACAATTGGTTCACATACTTTTAAGACCTTTTGAGCATTGTCCCAAAAAGCATTCCCTAAAATCACTTGTTCCAACTCCTTTCCTTTAGCTTCCTTTGAAAGAAGAGACTTTTCCCATTCATTGTTGCAAAAAACACCTCTTATACTCCCTTTTTCTTCAACGAGCCTTTTGATAGTAATATAATATGTGGCAAACCTAGTGTCACAAGGCCTGAGCAACTCTCTAGATGCATTATTCCTGTACAAGCTCAATGTGAGTTGATGGTTAAATATGAAGTGAGAAATTTGTGTCGCCCTCCGAACTGTCTCGTTAATCCATGGAAACTTTGCCAAGTCATGTAACAATAAGTCAAGACAATGAGCAGCACAAGGTGTCCAATATATTTTTCTGTATTTATCCATGATCATTTTTCTTGCTCCGACACAATTTGAAGCACTATCAGTTATAACCTGGACCACATTTTCTTCTCCAACCTCAAGAATAGCTTCCTCTAAAATCTTGAAAATAAATTCAGAGGTCTTCTTATTCCCTGATGCATCTACTTTCAAAAACAATACCCCTTTAGGGCAATAAACCAACACATTAATAAGAGGTCTATGATTCATATCTGACCAACCATCTGATAAAATTGTGCACCTTGTTTCCTTCCAAGAGTCTTTGATCTTCTGCAAATTTTTTGTAACTCTTTCTTTTGACCTCTTTAAAAGAGTGGTCCTTATAGTCTCAGAACTAGAAGGGACATATCCTTTACCAAACCCTGCCATCATCTTACACACATTGATGAAGTAAGGGCTTCTTGCCACATTAAATGGAATTGCAGATTCAAAAAACATATCAGCTACAACATCATCAACTTTTTGTTTCTACATGGGCTTCCAAAGAGAATTTAATGTACCTGTCCCACTTGATTTACCGATCTTTGACTGAGATGAACTCCCAACACCAACCGTGCTTGAAGAAAGTGCAGAAAATGAATTGTAATTCATTGTAATTTCTGTTTGAACACGTTGTCTTTTGTTTTCATTCACTTTCTTAGCCTTTTGTATATTGTCATAATCTTTCTGAAGTGTCTCCTTGAGCTTTGCAGACACATTCTTGCAACTTTCAACACCACCTCCTTTGCCATTAGTGATAGAAAGTAAGTGGTGCATGACTCTAGTTAAAGATCCAAAAAACTCATTATTACATAGCTTGCATTTCAAATGCCTGCCATGAGGCCCATCCAATTTCTCCACATATTTCCATCGTTCTGCCGTTGACTTTGGAGGTGCCATGACAAATATGTCTGCGTTTTTGTTAGCAATGACATATTAAGATTAAAATTTAAATAAATGATAAAATAGTGAAATTCAAATACAAATAAAACTTGATATTTTGATTAAAAAGTAAGAAGTAAAAAAATCCACTGAATCATAGTAGGCCCTAGCCCTAGAACCCTGATAGGGTGTTTGACTTATCTTTTAATATTGATCACCTCTAAATCATATTACAAGCAAATAGAAGTTATCAAAACTACAGTCATATATATTATAAACAATGCATAAAATACTCAAATTTTAATAAAAAGATTATACATTTAATGATTTATGTACATCATTGTGTAAAACTAAATCATTGGACATCAAATATGCAAAGTTTGCTGATGTATCTATCATGTAACTGTCTTAGATACTGTAGTCTGTATGTTGGCCACAAATGGGCATTGGATGAATGATTTTGGACAGCAGGTCATGCAAAGGCTCATCAGAATATAAATCATCAGGTAAAGTCTGTAACCAGATGGCTTGCAACATTACATAGATATCAACCACAGGTCCACAGGCCAAATTGGCACACAAGGTATGACAAAAACACTATCAGCAATATTATTACAGACGTGAGGGAAGATGCTATTGCATAAACTCAGGAGCAAACATAGGATATGCCACTGTAGTCTGTAGTCTTTAACCAGATGACTTGCAACATTACATAGTCTGTGCAAGTAACAGCATTGTTTCCCTATAATCAAGTTGGTCAAGACTCAAAACTATATTCTATCATGAGGCCAAAACACGTTGTGGTGTGTTTATGCAAAACAAGTTGATAGAATTGCTCTACTGCAATCTGAAAATTAACTTTCAGTTGCAGACATATTCATAAGGCTCTGAGCAAAGACAAATATAAAAGATCCAAAGATATGTTATGTGTTGAGGAGGCATCAAAAGTCTGGAAAATTATATGTTAAGACTTATCTTTGATGAAATTTAAGTTTTCAAATTCAATTTTCATTCAATCTTTTTCCAACATGTCTATAGACTATATGGAAAGAAATGAAGAAGATGATGAACTCTCAAAAGCATGTCTTCAATTAGATCCAGGATCATGGCATATCCAACTTCCAAAGTTCCAAGAGTATAAGAATAATCAAATTTCTGAATATTTGTATCCCTCCTTTTATTGATTTCGGTATTCTTACAAGATGACATGTACTTAGGTCATATTTTCTGGAGCATGTGATCCTGGAGACGATATCTGTTTTATTTTTTTCTTTCTGTTTACTGTGGGAAACATTTTTTTAAATAGCCATTTCAGAACTATATGTCATGTTGAACAGTTTTTTACTGGAGAATATTATGTGTTCCCGTGCGGAGGACTAAAGATCTAACTTTTTGAACTGTATTGGGCAGTTTTTCAGGAGAGGAACCTCTGTTTTTCTCTTTTATATGATGTCTACAGAAATGCTTAAATGTATATACAACATGTAGTTTTTCTATAGAATTAAGATTTTTTCCTAGAGAAAAAAAATGTCGTGTGTTGAGGAGAAAAAAAATTAAGGAAAAGTGTTGGATATTTGGAATAATCATCGAGGCCCTCGAACCAAGAGAATAAATAGTCATGCAAAGGCAAAAGCAAAATGCACTAAAATTAAGCGTTTGATATTGGAACTAAATTTGCTATCTGTAGCCTCCAAGTGGTTCTGATGTTTAATCTCATTTCAGTTCCTCCTATTGACTGTTGTTCCTCACATCTAATATGAAATCCCAAGCTTGATGGTCGTTGTAAATGTGGGTTTGAAAGGCTTCCAACTAGTTTTCCTTTTGTGGGTGATTTGATGGGCAATTGTTTGGTATCTTTCGTGAAAAAGGCTGAGAAGGCTTTTGTGGACAAAGCTGAGAAGTCTTCATTTCAATTCAGCTCATCATCATCTGGTAAGCTCAAACTTGCACTATTTCAAGCCTTGTATTGTCTGAGAATTATGGTCTTTAGAATACCCATAATACTGTTCAGCAAACCCATATATATTTTTTATCCTCTGTGCAAAATGGAGTTTATATGTCACGGAAGATACCTTTTTTGGAAGTTGTTTTGTTCTGAAGTCGTTTTCGGAATTCATTGCATTTGATTGCAATATCATTATTTCCGTTTGTAATGAGCTGGTCATCCTCTGTTCATGGTACACAAAGACGGACTAATGGACTTATGGGCTTCCGCAGTTCAAAACCCCTTCCCTCTAGACTCTAGAGTAACTTTGTTTGATCCTTTAGGGAAGGGTGATTTCGAGACTGCTCCACCCAGGTTACTAGGATTGCTATGGCGGGAGCTTAAATGGATGGACTGTGATCTTGTTGGGATTCGGGAAGGTTGGTTTGGAGATTGCTCCACCCTAGATCACTCGGACTGTTATGAATGGAAAGCTTAAATGGAGAAACCTTGATGATCGAAAATTCAAAAGGCATCCATATATCTTTCCCTGGGTACCTAATCGGCATGGACTTACATTTGAGCACTGATCTAAAAACATATGGAACACAAATTAGAATGTTGTAAACATATAATTAACTGTGCGCAAAGATATCACGTGCCTAATAAAAATAGGCTTGAAACTGTAAAACTGGCGAACCCTAAATCGAACCTTAAAAAATTCGATTAAATTCGCGTTCAGGTTCGTTCAGGTTCGAGTTCGATTAGCTTTGACTTCAGGTTCGAATTTCAGGTTCAGCGAACCTGAACAAATTTCAATTTTCTTTTGAGGTTCGCCGAATTTCGAACCTAAACCTTCAAGTTCGGCGAACCCTATGACATAGGATGGAAGGAGGGGATAGATGTTAGGAAAGCGTGTGTAGTGGGCAAATGGCAATGATGTGGTACTCAAAATACTCTCTCAAAAAATTTAAGAAATGCTCTTACGTAATTTGAACTTCATTACAATGCATCCTTGAATACATTCTTTTGCCCAAGAGAACACATATTGACTCTTTAACTAGGGACTTTTCCAAGAATTTTGCAATAAACCCTTTGGAAGATAGCTTCATAAAAGCGCACAAAATAAATAAAATTCTGCTTCTATTACATATAATACTCGGATGCCTAGATGAACGAATCTACTTTTGCAAATCCGTCCAATAAAAGAGTCCCCTTGCAACATAATGGCAATCATTTTCTGACAACTACAGGATATTGTAGTTTACCCAAATCAAAATATACACTAATTCTACCATGGGATAAGGTGGATAAGTGAGCCTCTTGTAAAGGCATGAGTTGGGAAAGCGAGTGCGTCTTTGATTATATATGTCAATCCACATCTTGAGTCACAATATAAGTAGAGAATAAACACATGTAAGTAGAGAAGAAACTCTTTAAGTATCATCGGAAAGGAGGGTCTTGGACCACCGCATGTGCATGTTGAGTTTGTTTTGCTATTATATCCTAACTTCCATTGAGTCAAAGAATACAATGACAAAAGTAGGTTGGCCCACCACCAAAGGTTATACAAATAAAAATTCAAAGGGTTTAGAACCCATGGCTTAAGGGTTCTAAAGCTAACAATTATGAATACAAATATCATGGATCACTACCAAAAATATCACTTGAACCCATTTCAAAAACGAAATAAATAAAATTGAAAGAGCTTGTATTGGCAATTGTTAAAACACATTTCAGAAGTTGCACACTGAAGAAAATAAATAAATTAAAAAATTATTGGAGGCCAATGCTGGTGAGCTTTTGTGCCCTTTGTGATGCTATGCTTGGCAAAACTCCTTTGGAAAAGCAAACCTCATGGCATACTTAATTTCTTGACGACTCACGCTTCTTGGCTCGATGCGGCAAAAGTCTCCTTGATTCAAAATTTCGTGTAGATGCAAGCATGGGAAAAAAGTTGGGAAAGCTTGTGGCACTCGATTTTTTTTTTTTTTCAAAAAATTGAAAAGATGCTCTTACATAATCTGAAATTTGTTACAATGCAATCCTACATACATTCTTTTGCCCAAGAGAACACATATTGACCCTGTAACTAGGGACTGATCCAAGAATTTCCTATAAACCTTTTGAAAATAGCTTTGTAAAAACAAATACACGCTCAAAATAAATAAAATTCTGCTTCTATTATATATCATACTTAAGATGCCTAGATGAACTAACCAATTTTCGCAAATCCTTCCAATAAAAGAACCCCTCTGCAACAAAATTTATCAGGTTGAAGTGTATTGTTAACAAGTCCAAATATATGACTCAAGGAGTGCAAGAAAAGGCTCTTGAGGTTAGAAATAAGTCATGAAAGATGGAATGGAGAATGTACAAGAAAATAGGAAGATTTAGGAGGATGGAGATCCTGCAGTACAAGTGGGAGCTCCAAGCTAGGAGACATTGAGATCCCTTAAGACAATATTGAGGATGAAGACTTCGGCACAAACAACGAAGATTTCAGCTCTAAGAGTGTCAACAAGAAGATATAAAACTAGTAACTCATGGCAAGGAAGTGCAGCAACAAGAGTGTCCATGAATTGCAGAAATTTCAGAGTCACCACTTTTAATGCAATTCTGAAATTTCACCTCACATTGGAGGTTTCCCAGATCCGAACTCTATGAATATGCAGTGTTAGGGCTGATCTGAAATGTGAATTACAGCAGCAAACAACGGACAATATTTCAATTCACTTCAACTCCCCATGCATGAGGCAATTCAAGAGTAAGGATACCAAACATATGTCAACAAGTTTCAGCCCACAATGCCCAAACATAAAATGTGATATATAATCACTACAATTGATGCAGATTTACAGCACTAAAACTGACCTATTATCCTCTGTATTAGTGTCAAATCACTTAACAATTTCAAACTTCACTTATATTAAATCAGCATGACAAAATATTGCTGAAAATTATTAATTCAGGAAGATAATGAATGCTGAAAATCAAATTTTTATGTGTGACAACTGACAATTTTGGACAGCTGGAAATTTCATATATATATATATATATATATATAATCACCTAACTGTTTCATTCTTTCAAGTTCTCCAAAATCCTAGTTAGGGTGTTAAAATTGGCAACTAGGGCCAAACTCCACATGGGTCATCTTATTTATGACAGCTGATATTTTTCTTGGATTCCTCTCTCCGAGAGGTGTAGGATTGTTCTAAAGATCATACGATTCCGATCATGTCTATTCATCCTCAACGTTTACTATAAATACATGATGACTTAGCCTCATTTGAACGCACTCATTCTCACACATCTCTCTCTCTCCTCATCTGATTGGGTACGCATTTTCTGGGCAGCTTTCTCTCTCACACCTGTGAAGGAAACGATGACGAAATTCTGTTGACCAGTGTTGACCTGTTTGACTGCGTTTTTGGGTGATATACTTCTGTTTGGGCAGACCACATTACTGGGCACATAAATCGAGGTAAAACGTTGACTTTGTCTAGCATTCACTGCAGCTAGGGCTGACTGCAGGGTTGGCTGTTTGACCAGGTTTGACTGGACTGTTTTGGGCTGTTTTGAGCACTGATTCATCTTGCTGTTTGGAGGCTGAAGTTGATTGAAGTTGACCATTTTGTTGAGGGTCAAATCTGCCCTGTTTACCAGCATTGACTTTTCTGTTTAGGGCTCGTTTACTGCTGTTACAGAATATCAGATTTGTAAATTGTACTATCTCTCTAATGAACTATTGAAGAATAAAAGAAAAATTGATCAAGGGTTTCCCCACGTTGGGGTTTGTCCTTGGCTGGTGCCACATATTGTGTCCTCTTGTCTTGGCTTTTCTTCTGTTGTTTATGTTCGTATTCTATTTGCATTTTACTATCATGTTGACGTGATTGCTAAACTGGATATTGATATTGGGCTAATAAGAAGTAAAATTGCTCTAAAGCATAGAACATACCATTTTTGCCTAAAATTCACATATGGAAACCATGGAAACCCTAGCCACTAACAAAGTTCACCAACAAGCAAGCTTCAAAATGGCAAGTTCTTGGCTTCAACAAAAAGCTTGTATTAGACAAGCTCTCCACTCTGGCACAATTTCTTTGCAAGGGTTTTCAAATCTTAGCCATGTTGCATCACACAAGTACATGGCAAGACAACTCTAGTGCTAACTTCCAATTCTACATGTCCATCTTAGGGTTTGAGGCCTCCACTTAATGCATCATCATAAGTACAAAGTCTCTGGATCTTCAATAATACATGAACTCCATATCTTTCCATAGCCTTACATCCCAAAAGAAAAAGTTTCCAAAACCATGCAAGTTGTTAGCTCCACTCTCCATGTCTTCTATTAGGGTAGAAACCCTAGTGCTACAACAAGTGCCATAAGAACTGTTATCTTTATGTTTTTCGCTAATCCACTTGTAGCAGGTCCAATTGATCTTGTTGATTCAATTGGTTATGTAATTGATTCAACAACATAGCCATGATTACCACCATATTGATATTGATGACATATATAGGGACATCTTGTTTGTTAAGTTGGTCGATATGCTAGTGATGGTCTAGCAACTAGAACTCACCTTGGAAAAACAAGTGCTTATTTGCTTCATGTTGTTGTTAATGACACTTATGGATCTAATACTTATGGATATGGGTCTTACATGTATAGCACAAGCCCTAGTCACAATAAGAGCAAACTCTAGAGTCACCTAAGCTATTCTCTCGGGGTTTCCTCATGAATCCTAACATTTGACTTCTAGATTTTTCTCATGAACCTTAATGTCTCCAAGGTATGCACAAAGAAGAGTAGAATCATAATGAATGAATACAAGAGTTCTCTCTAGCCTTATGTATACAAGTAGTTGAGGGAGGCTAACATAAAATAAAGAGACACATCCATACAAATATGCAACAAGGCAAGCCCACATGGAGCATTGTACAATACAAGGATGCATGTGTCAAACTAGGGCTTATCCAATTGTCAAAGTGAAACATTCTTTAAGTCGCAATCTTGGGCTTAACCTCCCTCCTTCAAGAGGGTCCACTGTGTAACAAGGTGTTAGGCCAACACTCCCACTTCCATGGTTGTCTATTAAAATATTATTCAAGGGTTCTCATGTAAGACACTCCTCCTCCATGTGCCACATGCCCTCTCATGTGCCAAATGCTACTTCTGTGTGTATTGATGTGGCTGCTAAGCTCCAATGCTCTTCCTCAACATATATGTCCAGGTCCATTGACCTAAGCATCCTCAAGCGTCTGACTTCCAAAATATCACATGGTCCCAAGTTCAAAGGGCTATGTGCCCTCCTCCAAGTCCCAAACACTCCTCCTAAGTAGGTACCTCCATTGATCAAGCAACCAATTCCCCTATTTTGTGCACCCAATTTGTTAGTAAAGATGTTGATGAGGGTATCAATCTCCTAGGTAAGAATCCATACCAACACTCTAAGGTCAAGCCTCCACCCAAACCAAGCCATATACATGTCCTTGAAGCTTTGCCAAGGGGCTTTAAAACACAATGCCATCCTAGCAAGGTGAAAACATTTTTGGAGTAACCTTAACAATTAACATTACCTCCTTACAAGAGAAGTGTTTTTTGTAACACCCATCAACTCCCTTCGAAATTGCAACATGTAACTCTAATGTCTCTAAAAAGTTGAAATAATACTCCATCATGAACCATGATAGAACACCATACCTACTCGACAAGAGTCACACCCATAAGTATCGGTATGCACGCCTTAGCGTCTAAGCAATCATTGGTTGGAAAGGTGTGCCTCTCTCCAAGCAATCAACCAAGCACTCTGCAACTCAACTTTTTGATTGTGAACATTCAAGTAGAATATCACAAGATAACTTGGTTTACTCCATCAAACCAAACTACTCCCTCTTCACTTCTACTAGGGGCTCCAAAAGAATGACAACTGGTTGTGAAACTAAAGAAACATAATCTTGGATCATTGCTTCTCGTTGAACTTTGAAATCACTCTAGAACAAAGAATATAACAACAATAACTTGTCAAAAGCACTGGCATCTCTAAAGTTGTCATTATGAGACAAAGTCCTCTAGCTCCACATCAAGAGCTACTCATGACATCTTGCAATGATTATTATGTCTTTCTACAAGACCAAGACAAATGTATTGGATGTTGGAATCACGATTGCTGTTGGACCAAAACCTGTAGGCATACGTCTCAGCTACAATTGCTAGAGTTAGGATCCACAAGAGGCGGTTAGTCCATGTCGCGAAACACACGGTGAGCGCCAAACCCAGTGTCCAACAATCTCACCCTTACTGCGAGTTGTGTGAGTTTTGAACTCGAGACTTGTTGCTTTGATAACACTTGTTGGAATCACGATTGCTGTTAAACCCAAACCCGTAGGCATTATCTTTTGTACAATTGCTAGAGTAAGGATCCACGAGAGGCAATTTGTCCATGTCGTGAAACACATAGGGCGTGTTGAACCCAATGTCTAACATTGGATCCATCAAAGCACAAGATGGAATCTGCATACATCTCTACTCATCAAACTTGAAATATCAGATTCAAGGGAAACAAGCAACAACAAGATAATAGTCATAATCAATGTGAACATGAGAATCCCTTTTGTACATCTCAACATTGCCAACGACTGAAGCAACAACGTCATCATGGTTAACTCCCTTTATTTTAGGGAATTTCGAAGCAAGAGTAACATCATGGTCAACTCCCTCGGGCTTAAGAGAATCCAACAACCTCGCCCCTAGTACTCATTACTACTCCCAACAACTATAAGCTTAGAATCAATCATTGATTCCACCACCACAAATACAGATGCACAAGATCACCAATAGCTTAGCATATTCTAGCTAATGATCCATGATCAATCTCTCCACAAGAGTACATGATTTTCAACCAATAAAATACCTGACGAATAATGTTAGAAGCTCTCTCCCTTTGCAAGAACCATTGAAATTGAGCAAATTTGCCATCACACAATGAATAAGCCCATCCTAGGCTCCAAAACATCAACAAACAATCAAAATGGCCAAGCATGGGTATCACATACATCAATTATCTCACTACACTTGTAAGTATCAGGACAAGTCAACCACATATCATACGTTGTCCTGGCTGTTACTCTTGTTGAATAGAGACCACATACCAGCCATCAATGAAGAAAATCTCCCACCTATCATAGGTGAAAACACACTGGCATGTATTGGACTAAGGCTTTGCTTAGAAGGAAAAAACAAGAGCATTGTTGGAGCTGCCAAGGCCATATTGCATGACCAAGGAATGCCATTATTTTTTTTGGGCAGAGGCATGCAACACTGCAGAGTATCTGTAGAACAAGAGTTCACATAAGGCACTTGGACGAGTTATACTAGAGGAGGCATTTATTGGCAAGGAGTCAGATGTCTCACACTTTCGGATTTTTGGTAGTATGGTTTACTGTCATGTGCCTTCTGAGAGCCGGAAGAAGCTGGAGCCCACAACAAAAAATGGATTTTTGTGGGCTGCAGTTAGACATCCAAGGTGTTCAAGGTGTACATGCCAACACAAAGGAATATATTTATCAGGCGTGATGTCAAGTTTCAGGAGGAAACGACTTTTATGAAGTCCTTAGAGCGTGAGCAGGCTACAACACATGTGGAGGAGCTTGTAGCTCCTATTCAGGAGGCTCAACCAACCCCTTAAGCCAAGTCATAGTCAAAGGCATAGTGGATTATGGGTTGATGTATAGACATGTTGATGGAGTGAAGTTGGAAGGCTTCACAGATGCAAATTGTGCAGGGGGTTCCACAAATAGAAAGAGTACTTCAGGTTGCTTCTCCATTGATGGGTCAACAACTGTTTCTTGGTTCAACTGGAAGCAGATATTAGTGGTACTGAGTTCAGCAGAGGCTGAATACATGTCTGATAACTTCGCAACTTGTGAGGCCATCTGGTTGAGGAAGCTGCTTGCTAGACTCTTTAGTCAGAGGTTGGAGCCTATAATCATACATTGTGATAATCAGAGCTGAATTAAGCTCTACGACAATCTAGTGTTCCATGACTGCTCCAAGCACATCTAGATCATGTACTATCATATCAGAGACTGTGTTCAGAGGGGCAAGATCAAACTTCAATACTTTCCTACAACAAAGAAGATATATTGACTAAGAATTTGAGTAGAGGGATCTTTGTCTATTTAAGGGACAAACTGGGTGTAGTTTAGAACACCCTCCTCTCTAAGAGAAGGTGTTAAATGAAGTTAGAGGAGGAAGGGTTTTGCTAGATTTAGCAGGTGTGCTAAATTTGGCAGAGGGACCCACAAGTGGGACGAAGGTGCAAAAATTACTTTCTATTGTTTTTGACTTATGAAAATTTAAATTTTCCTGTAGTAAAAAACTAGAGTGATCTTAGTCGTCCAAGGATATTTAATCTCAACCATTCCTGGCAGTGGTGGGCCCAAGTCGACTTTTAAGAGGGAAGATGGTGCAAAACTTGGTCATTATACACTAGAAGGTCCTGGTATTCAGCTCAACGAATGAGAGGAGTATTCAACTCAACACTAGGGTTTCAGATCATCAAATTAGAGAGAGAACAGAGGTCGAATCAACCTTAGATCACTTGCAGCAGTTCATAGACTTCTTCAGAGGCCAAAACTAGTGCGCAAAGGAGGCCGTATATGCCATACGAGGTCGTATGGGGGTGCAGAAGTGAGGCCGAGTTTGTGAGAAGGGCACAAATCAATGCGCAGAGGGTTTGCGGAGGCAAAGGAACGCTTTTCCCTCATGATTGTAATCTCTTTCGAAGATTTGTCGAGTTGAATAATATAAAAACACCAATATTTCCTAGGTAAATTTGTGTGTATTGTTCACCTGTATGTTTGTCTTCAATTGTTGCTTATTTCTGCTGCATGATAGTTAGGAAACTCATCATAATTGTGAATTTAGGTTAAAGTTTAGTTTCAACTCTTTACATAGCAAAAATTCGCAGATGAGCTAGCTGGGTTTTAGAAAACTAACACAATTTGGATGTGTGACACCTGCAAGTGTATGAGGCTTTGTTTTGCATCAACAGTCCACTCATCATTCTTCTAGATCATGACTCTTTCTATGTTTTAGGATAAAATAAGAGTATTGCCTCTAAGCAAAGTTGGCAGTTTGCTAAAGGATTTGAGGGATTATTGAATATTGAATCCCAACAACATTACCGAGAAAAGGACACTCAAAAGAAACAAATGCAAAGGCTTGTAGAACATGACATTTAAGGTTCAAAGGGGAGACTTTTGAATCTCAATGTAGTATAAAAACATTTCTTAGTCATGTTGAATATTGAAATATTTACAGCAGAAAGACCACATAATTAGCATGGATTTCAAGATTGATTATGACATAAAATAAGTTGTTTTATAACACCTACATTTTTTCACACGTGTAAAATAACATCAAATATATCCACATGAGGAGATGGACATGAGATATTTACTCTTTCCCAAATTACTATTTCAAAGTTGTTAATGAGGGGATGAAAATTGGAATAATGCCAGTTAAGAAACTATGATATAGAGGGAAAGTGGGAGAAAAACATGATTTTTTTGCTGATCATTTAAACTTCAAAGTGTAAACTAAAAAAATTAAAAAATCAAATGCAGGAAAATTAGAGGCATCTAAGTTCTTGCTTTCCTATTTAGTCCCTCAACGATATTTCGTTGATAACATTCATTAGTTTTTTCTGCTTGTGTCTTGGGTTAACATTTATGTGTACTGTTGCCACACAATCTAGCAGGGGTCCTAGGAGGGGAACCTACGGGACTACTGCTAGACGAAATGACAACAATGGGACAAAGACCCACTATCACCTCAGTAAGTGTCCCTTGCTCTTTACAAACTTTCATTGATGGGTCCCGGTATGAAGGGAATCACTAATAAGGATGGGATTAATGATAAGGTATGAAGTGATTCCCAAGACCCATTCAAGGAGAGACTCGATTAGGGCTCAATGCTTCGAGAGAAGCTAAGGCCTCTCCAAGAAAGACCTAGGAGGAAGTTCTAGACCTAGCGTAAATATATTCAATGATGATGATGATGCCTAGGGTCAAGACTTCCAATGTGATATAGGACCTCTTTGGAAGCATTACAAGGTGATTTGTCACTTGAAAGACGAATTTCGCTTCACTAAAGAGACCTAGAAAGAAGCCTATGTGAGACCTAGGGTTTATGAGTGATCGTGGGAAGAGCTCCTCCAATGTGCTCACTAGGTCAAGATAAGACAAGGAAAGGGTCAAGAATGATCAATTCCTTTGAGTTCTATGTCCAAATGACCCTCAAGAAGATCACCAACCCAAGACATTGAAGACGGGGTTCCAAAGATGCAATTAGGGCTTGAGTTTTCTTGCAAACTGACCGTGGGAATTGCTTTAAACTTGGAGTCACCTTCTTGTCCAATAACTTTTGCTAGACGCCTCCTCCATTGCAATTCGCAAGCAGCCCTAGTTGGTCGTCTAAGAGGGGCTGAAAAATTGTTGGAGAGAGAAAAAGAAAAGGTGAGGAGATGGTGATCACCAATTATACTTGGATCAATGCCTAATCCTTGGGCTATGGAGTCTATGATGATTTAAAATTTCGCCAAAATTGTCTTCAAGGAAGGCTAAAAGGCAATGCCCTAGCAACCATTCTTTAACATTTACCCATCCAAGCTCTATTGATTTTCATGGAAGAAATTCAATTCTAAACTACTAGGAACATTTATCTACTTGCCATACAATGAGTAAAATGTGCAATTGCCAATCAAATAACCTTTTTATAATGATATTCAATAAAATAAGGGCACAAAAAGCATTAATTAATTATAACAATCCTAGACATTAAACATTATTCAAGATAGATCTTCAACAAAATATAGCACTTACAAGATGACAAGAGATATAACCAACCATAAAACAAGAAGTAGCTCCAAGATAGAACACATATTTCAACTCCCAAATATATCGAAATGAATCAATAGATCTCCAATAGACATCCAAGAAGAAGTGCGAAGTTCTACAAGAGAGAATCCACAAGTGAGTCGAAATGTTGAAATCGTGATGTGGAAGGGTTCTTGGAAGGCCGAGTTGAGTCCTCAAGGTGCCATAATGAAGGAGAGGGCTCCATGAATGATGGACAAAGGGTTGGCCCCTTAGTGCCCATGTAAATGATCATGTAGTGCTCCAAAGTGGCTCTAGGGCACAAGTAATGGTCTCATGGGTCTCCTGGTTAAAAATAAGCCAGTAGACTGCTCTAAATGAGGGCACTGAAGATGGTTCTTGCCCTCCTATGTCTCAAGGATGAGACAAACCTCCTATGCGTTAGATCAACTGCCAAACCCTGTATGTACTCCTAACGTGATTGGGGGCACTGCTGGTGTAAGTGCACCATCTGGTGAAGGTGCTAAGGGTGCCCATAAGATGAGATAATGCCATATCACAGGACGGAGTCCCAGGGCTCTTAATGCGCATCCCCTACAAGTGTCAATATGATCTTCTAGTGGGTTTGGGCCCCAGTTAAGTTGCCAAGCTCATGACGAAACCACCTGCCAATTATGCATAAGATCCAATGCGTCTCCTCACCCTTGGGTATAATAATTCATTAGTGCATCTAAGTGAATCAAGCTTGTTAATTAAGGGCACAAATGAGACTTCATAATGGGCATCCCTTCCAAATTTAGGGCTTTGAGCATGTAATGGTGCTACCTCCCTAGGTAGGAGTGGCTAATAAGCAACCCTATTATGTGTTCCTAGCCCCTAAAGGGAAAGGCATGTCCAAGTTACATCCTTCAAGTGGCAGGTGTCATGTGGATAATGATGAGGTGGATTTGGTCACAAGGGTCTCAAGGCCAAATGCCATGGACTCATGAGTGGTAATGATGAGGGATGTCCACATATTTGGGTGTATAGGTGTAGGAGGGAGCAATCGTGGTACATGAGTTACCCAGACCTTTGTTTTTCCACCCTATTTCATTTTCCTTTTGCCTTTTTATATTTTGCTTTTATTATACTGCTTGGTGCTTCAGGGGATGAAAGCGTGTTGTGTATGATACAAGCATTGATTACCCCCTTAAGGTGGGGCAGTTTATCGCCCACCAAGGGTTTGGACATACATGGGTTCCTTAATGATTCAGGGGGCACTCAAGGGGGACCTTGGTAGAGCTCATGTTTGGCTTTTGCCCATGTGCTAAATTTTATTGTCTCGACCATCTTTTGCATTTTGTGGTATTATTTCCTTTTGTATGTGGCTATGCTATGCCTTTTTTTTTTTTAACTACATCAATCTTCGGGGCTACGTTCCATGCTTGACCTAGACATGTGGACAAGGGGATGAGAGTGCTAGAGCCTTGTGGACCCAGAGGGGGAATATGATGAAATAGGGCATATAATTGTGCGAAGGGGAGTGAAAAATGTGGAATAGGAAAACGGGACCGCACTACCAAAATCAAGGTTTCCCAAGTAGTGCCCATTCTGAAGTTATAAGCCAATAGGGGAGATCCCACAGGATGAGGGTTGAGGAATAATCCCCCATTTAAGGTGAGGGAACAAGACTACAATCAAAACCCTTCCTCCTTCCAAGTCACTCAATAATTCATACCCAAGTGTGCCCAAAGAAAAACAAGCATAAGCACCCGATCACATAATGAACGACATACCTTTAGGATTGGATGACCCACCTTCAAACATACGCTCCTGACAGAGGGGCGAGGGGACATATGACTGGCTCAGGGAGCGGAGATCAACTGGCACAACATTGGCTACACTAGTGGTTGTCAGGGGCTGCCGGCTGCCGGCTGAAGACAAATCTAGGAGAAAAATTCTCCTATGGTGTCACTCACTGGTGGTGGGTAACACGTACATTGACTCCAAAGATTATATGTTAAGGGATTTGGATGGCTGACTGTTTTAAGAGAAGGGATAGCAATAGACCTTGATCAGTAACTTGCATTTATTTCATAAGTTTAATTAATGTGCGTCACAATTAAGTCGTGCCACTGAATTACTTCCAAGTTGCGCTGTCACAATAAACAATGGATTATCAATAGAAAATAGTTTTCATGTTCATGGGTATTTTTATTGCTAGATTCTGATTTCTTTAAAAATTCACACGGGCATCTTATATCTTGCCTTTGTATGCATAATATATCTGATATTCTTCATTCCTCTTGATATGAAAGCTTTCAGTTATATCTTTGCTGGTATTGTTCTCTTGAATTTTTTAGCATTTATTTTTATAGTTTTAAAGTACTTGAAACTGATTATTTGGATGTCTTCTGCTTTGCAGATATTCGTTGCTCGGGATCCATCTCTAAGCATGTATCTGCTTCAAGATATTATGATTTCTGAGATTGTTTTACAAGTTGATGTGTGAAAATGGCAGCAACTTTACTTGATTTTAGACAGCCAATTTTTAGTTGAAAGACTATATCTTCTGGGGGAATAAAATGGCAGTTGAAATAATGTTTGGGACCATCTTTGAAACCACTTTTCTGCTAAGTTCTCTGAAGCAGTTTTTTCTTCTCTGATATTTCCCGAATGTATGAAATGTTAGAAGATTTCTGCTCAGCTCTTCTTCACTCAATTGTGTTTTATAGATGATCTATCCTACTTAAGGAAATTCAGGAATTTAATAGGGCCTGTGTTTATGCTAAGTATTAATTAGATAATTTTCATTCCATAATGATGTGGGCTGTACTGGATCCTATACCCACATTGGGCATCAAAGGGCTAAATCTATGTATATCAACCAGTGTATCCACGAACTTTGCAGCAAGTTTTACTGTAGCTAAGACCTGTAATTCTATACTTTATGGATTGCTTGTGTCCGTCAAGTGCTTTAACTTTTATCAGCATACATGATGTTGAGAGTCTTGGATTTTCAAGGAACTGAATTCACTCATTTTTTTTGTAGAAAATAATTTTGACATATGGCCCTATGTATGTCTTGGAGGAATGGTTGATGACGGCTACAATCATGCACACCTAGAATCCATCTAGTAGTGTTTCATTACAATTACAGAAACCTGAAAGAAGTTGAAAGAGAATAATCAAAGACAATAAGATGGAGCAAAAGCAGCACATATGTCAATTTTGTGAACATGGGTAAGTTCATATACACCAAAGATAGGGAGAGAGATTGTGGTAGCTGAAGTGGAGGATATAGAAGAGCTCAAAGAGCAAGTCATCAACAGAGAAAAAGAATCATGAATAGTTGGATTTAGTATCTTAGCAACTACCAATTATAGATGCAAAAGGATGGGAGAAATTGGTCCATGGAAAAATTCAAAGCAAGAAGACAATAGTGATGACAGTACTTCATTTGGTGGTCAAATAAATCTGATTTCAGATGTGCTAGTGAAGAAGCCTGGGTTGCAGCCTACAAAACATCCATCACCATATTCATTAGGATAATTTCACAAAGATATCAAGCTAGAGGTGACTAAGCATTGTAAGTTCAAATTTGCAATTTCAGCCAATTTCATTGATGAAATAGATTGTGAAGTTGTTCCCTGCAATGCTTGTGAAGTGGTTATGGGCTGTCCAATTTAATGGGGGGGCAGAGATACTGTTTTCATTAGGTGTTCAAACTGATATTATTTAAGAAGGATAGGAAATCATATTTGGCAAATTGCGATCAAGGAAAAGAGAAACTCTCATCAATTTTGACGGCACAGAGCCACAAGTGACTTGTTAATTTTTATGATGGGTGGGGGTCGAAAGCAGATTGTAGTGGATCAGATTTATGGACATACATTAGAGCAACGATAATAAATGCAATCTTTGTTGGTACACTACAAAAATGGTTTCTTGGAGCCAAGAGTGTTGCCTCTGGAAAGTGCAAATTCAAAATGAGATTGATCCTAAGTTACCAAGATATGGGATATGGATCCACCAATTTTGTGAAAAGCCAGGATCTGGACACTGGGAAATGGCAAGTACAAAAAAGTATAATTTTTTATTTTTATAATAAATAAAAAAGAGTCAAAAAACCAAAACCATTCGGGAATCACAATAGCAGATCTTTTGGTTATAACCAAAAAGGAGAGTTGACATACATATTACTGTTGGCCTGATAATTAAATGAGTTTATAACTCATTGATTATAGATAATTTTGAAGACCATTCAACATGAGCAGGTCATAATTAATTTTTGTGAGTCTCATCTCCATGGCCATAGTAGTGGTGAATAAAGTTGTTTTCTTGAAGGCTACAGCAAGACTAAATAATAATGTGGGGGAAGTGAGCAACAACATAGCACATAAGGATAGATTAGACTTCGACAGCAGACTTTGACCATAAATGATATATCAAACCTTGAGAGCAAACCTTGATAGAGCAGATCTTGAGAGTAGACCTTGATAGATCAGACCTTCAGAGCAGCTATTAATGTAAGGATAGCTCAGATCACTAGGAATGGGGTAGAGGGTTTTATCCGTTAAGAGTTTAGGGTTTTGGAAATTTTTTAAACAAAAAAATCAATATTTTTTGGGATTGGTGAGTCAAAATAGCACTGGAAGTTTCAAGATCCGTTTTGAATTTTCAGGATCTATTTTATTTTACATGTGATCTGTTCGAGGGGCAGATCCTACATACAGGGGTGGTGGATCTGTTAACACGAGATTGATCTATTATTTGATTCAAAATTTTTGAACCAGGGTTTTAATTTTCGATAGAACCTTATTTTTTGTTATGGTTGGTAAATTGGTGTTTGAGGGTATGGAATTCATTAGTAGATATCAAACCATTCTTTTTGGTTTGGTAAATCAGTCTTCAATTGAAGAGGGTATGGAATTCCTTACAAGATCATCTCTGTATCTAGAACTTTGGCTATGAAGCTGCAACTAAGGTGCATCTACTTTGTCTGGACTCTGAATCACTCAATAATTGCACTTGGGCTCATCTGCAAACAAGACTGCAGTGGCAAGAGGACTACCATTAACAATACATCCGCTCTGTCACGAAATCAGTGTGCCCGCATTAAAATGACCCAAACCTTGAAGAGACTCAACCTATTGCATTTTCATAGAAGTGCAGTTGTTGGGTTTTGAACCTCGGTTTGTATTGCAGTAAGTGCTTCAACTTTTTGCTAGATGTGAAGAGATTAAAAGTCCAAGAACTTTTCGAATAGGGGTAGTTAAACCAAGTTCTGCTTAATACGTGGATCAATTGATATGATGGGGCCGAAGAAGGATGTGACATGATACCTGATGCTGGTTGCGCCACACTTACCTTCTGACATCTAGTTCCCATCAAAGTTCCCTCCTTTTATCATCAACTGGTCGGGAGCTAATTCCTGCTTCAACATTGTTCGAGTACTTAAGCGCCAGCCCAACCTTATAAGTTATAACCCACATTATATTGCCAAGCCCTATAAAATTAGAACTAGGCGCCAGTCATATTGTACTGAGCACCATACTTGTTCTACACTTAACACTACAACCACGCAAAAACATCAAGGACTCTTAGGACCTTAGCACCAAGCGCTTAACCACATAAGTACCCAGAACTAATTATTGCCAAGCCCTATAAGATTAGCACTAAGCGCCAATCATACTGTACTGAGTACCATACTTGTTCTACACTTAACACTACAACCACGCAAAAACACCAAGGACTCTTAGGACCTTAGCAGCAAGTGCTTAACCAAATAAGCACCCAGAACTAAGTATCGTGCCCAAGTGTTTATTTTATCGGCATATCCGCGAGACAGGGTTTTGGACTTGACACATAACCCTTCTTAATATGGGCCTGGTTTAACTGCCCATTTACCAACGCCTCTAGACAGCTTTACATCACTTGACAGCACCGGAAGGTCAACTCCTTTGGGATATTGGTGATCAATGTACATCTGGGTATGGGTATGGACGTTTAACAAAACTTCAACAAACCTCCGATATGTGATATTGGTCCGATCGATGTAACTCTACCTATCAAATCTTTTGTTGAGAGTTTCCGTCAGTTAACAACGACAGACATCAGGTATTGGAATTTTGCCCGAAATTCAATACAAAGGAAACAATCACGGAACTGCCAAGGCTGGGGCAGAAGTCTGCTCTAAAATCTTGCTATCAAAAGGTCAGCCTCTGGTAGATTGGTGGCAACTGTTGGTAATATTTTTGATACAATCCTCCGTTAGTAAACTGAAACTCCACTGGAACTTGGGAAAACATGAATTTATGTGTTTTAGGGTTTTCCCCGATAGATGAAAGAGCTCTGTGCCTTTACAGAGGCCACCTTATCAATGGATGGACTACATATAAACCCCAAATTTGGAACTGCACGGTGAATGGTTATCTGATAGGCAAATAAAACCCAATGCTGGATTTCGAAGTTGGAACCTTGACTGGTTAGCACTGTCACTACCATAACTTTTCTTGGGTATGGAGTCCCGATGAGCCTCAATGCTTGGTGCAAAGCGATTATTCAACAGAGGAATACCAACCCAACAATCACACATTAACAGAGTTCAATTGCTTAGTGGAATTCATATGAATACAATCACATAAATTTTCCCTTTATAACCGGACATACAACCAAACTGTCATTTATTCATTAATTGAAACAAAGGGTGGATGTCTACAAGATTGTAGTGTTATTGCCTTGTTACCCCTTCTGGTCTCCTTGGACCTTTTCCCCTCTTACACACTCTCTACTATCTCACGCAGTCTCCTCTGCCTATTTTAGAACTGGCACTGCATCTATAAACAATATAATGGTTTGGCTATGAGCCATTAGAAATGGATAGAATCATCTATTTAGAGAAAATATCTAATCTAACCTGAAATTACAAAATCTTCTAACAAGACACTTGAAATAGTGAATTACATGTAGATGGGAAATAAATCTCTCATTTCTCTATTAATCTTTATCAGATTAGCTATTCCATTTTCTTTTGGAAAACAAACCCCTTAATTCTTTCTTCATTAATTAAATTAAGGGAAACCACTAGAAACCCCATAATTCTTTCTTCATTAATTAAATTAAGGGAATCCACTCCATTTAGTAAATTTGGTAAGACCTTGTAGAGGTCTTGTTGACTTTGAAGTGATGCTCCTGCATCAATACCGTGAATGGATTTTTGTGCATTGAACAAAATCACGTCGAGATTGTATGTCTCATTTCTCTATCATTCTTTATCAGATTAGCTATTCCATTTTTTTTTTGGAAAACAAACCCCTTAGTCCTATCTTCATAAATTAAATTAAGGGAATTCACTCCCTTTCGTAAATCTGGTAAGACCTTGCAGAGTTCTTGTCGACTTTGAAGAGATGCTGCTGCATCAATACCGTGACTGGATTTGTGTGCATTGAACAAAACCACTGTTAAGATTGTATATTCTTTTGCCTTGCATGGATGAATTAATTGATCAGTGTTATCGTTTCCTTGGATGGATGATTTAATTGATCAGTGTTAAGGTGCAAGGTATTTCACCAAGTTGGATTTAAAATCTTGGTACCAATGGGTCCACATTCCAGAAGAAGATACACGGCATAAGACAACTTTTAAAATTAAGGATTATATGAATGGTTGGTATTGTCACTTTGGTTATGTATTATTTCTATGTGCTTGGTGAATGAAGTATTGAAACATTTCCTTGATTCTTCTGTTATTGCGTATTTAAATGATATTAATGATTATCAGAAAAAGGATATACAACATTCAGGGTTAAATATTGAGTGGATTATAGGAGCACAAAGTTATATTAAAATTTGAAGAAATATTAGTTTTCTAAGCAGCACATATTATATTTGGGATTTGCAGTACGTAAACATGAAATCTACGTAGGCCATTATCAGTTATCCTCGTCTCAAGAACCTGATTGAATTTAGAGAGTTTAAGAGAGGCAAATTATTTCTTTTATGAATACTGGTCCTCCTATTAATCATACGTTAGTGTAGATAGGTTCGAACCTGGAGGTGGCTGGAGGGGGTTGTTTGGCTAGAGCGCGACCTAAAATTAGATTCTTATTATTCTAAATGTTAGAGATGTGAGGTTATTATTTTTATTATTATTAGTATTATTTGACATGTAAGGATGTAAGGATATGTGGGATTATTATACCTGCTTTCAGCAGGTCATATTTTAATCCGTTAGAATATAAATACTATACCGCTTTTTTTTTCTGAAAAAAAAATTATCTAATCGTTAGACATATAATACTATACAGCTTCTTCTGAATAATATCTATACAATTAGAAGTCAAATTTACTTGGAGTTCATAATTTTAATGTTTTTCTGATCTAATTTTTTTTTAAATGTGCAAAACATTGAACTTTGACAATTTTATCCGGTTTAAGATAAAACATTATAAAATTTTTATAATGTTTCTGATTTTAAATTTTTTTTAATTGGTGCAAAACATTGACTTTGACAATTTTTATCCGGTTTAAGATAAAATTGTCGGATAAAAATCATTTTATTATTTATAAAATTTATAAAAAGCCTTATAGATATACGTGGTTCACAATAATTATTGTATAAATTTGTCAGATAAAAATCATTTTATTATTTATAAAATTTATAAAAAGCCTTATAGCTACACCTGGTTCAGTTCACAATAATTGTTGTTGTACCTGCTCATAGTCTTTGTTGCTGTGCATACACATAGTGATGTACACCATGTACACCATATAAAATATATAAAGCGCTATACCTGGTTCACAATAATTATCGTATAAATTTTTCAGATAAAAATCATTTTATTATTTATAAAATTTATAAAAAGCCTTATAGGTACACGTGGTCCACATTAATTACTGTTGTACTGGCTCATAGTCTTTGTCGCTGTGCATACACAGTGATGTGCACCATTTACATCATGATGTACACAATTATGTTATAAATTTGTATAAAAATCATTTTATTATCATAAAGAGCTTTACAGTTACACCTGGTTCATAATAATTATTGTACCGGTTCATAGTCTTCTTTGTTGCTGTACATACACACACAGTGATGTACACCATTTAAATAATGATGTACACAATTATTGTATAAATTTGTCAGATAAAGATCATTTTATTATTTATAAAATTTATAAAAAGTTTTATAGTTACAGCTGGTTCATTGTTGTACCTGTTCATAGTCTAGTATTTGTTGCTAGTTTAGTATTTGTTGCTGTACATACACGCATAGTGCTGGGCAACTCCTATTTCCACCCCTATTGAAATATAAATGCGGTCTGACATGCGAGGGGAATAGGAGTTGTCTTGCTGCTAACATGCCAAAGTCAACTTTGAGGGAAATATAAATGCAAGGCAACTCCTATTCCGCTTGCATGTCAGACCACATTTATATTTCAATAGGGGTGGACATAGGAGTTGCCCATAGTAATGTACATTATTTAAATAATGATGTATACAATTTAAATAACAATTTAGAAGGGTGAGCCTTATTTGCTATGCGAGCTACACCTAGTTTACAATAATTATTGTTGTACAGGCTCATAGTCTTCAGTCTTTATTGTTGTACATATACATAGTGATGTACACAATTTAAATAAATTATTTTGGCAATTTAGACGGGCGAGCTTTAATTGCTATGCTATAGACTCGCAAATGTGCCTGGGCAATATATGCCCATTGCTAGATAATGTACTTGTTTCGATCCAACGGTGGGCATACAACGCATTTATGAGTCTATAGCATAGCAATTAAAGCTCACCATTTAGATGTGCCCTCCTAACAAATACTGGAAGGTTGTCAAGGTAGGCTCGTAGTCTTTATTGCTGCACATATACATAGTGATGTATACAATTTAAATAAATTATTCTGGGAATTTACACGGGCGAGCCTTATTTGCTATGCTATAGACTCGTAAATACGCTTGGGCAGTGTATGCCCACTGCTAGATAATGTACTTGTTTCGATTTAACGGTGGGCATATACTGCCCAGGCGCATTTATGAGTCTATAGCATAGCAATTAAAGCTGACCATTTATACGTGCCTTCCTAACAAATATTGGAAGGTTTTCAAGGTTGCCTACCTGATGACGTACATTACAATGTTGCCACCAAATGATACTTATACCATCATTTTCTGTCCACATACAGATCGTATCAATTTCTTTGTTTTTTTTTGTTATTGAAAATATAAAGATTTCTACAAACTATCCCCTTGTAAGTTCAAATACTCCTTTTGTCCCTGGTTAATCATTACCGATAATTTTAAATTTCAAAAAAATTAAAACCATGTTTGGTAAGTAAAATCCAAATAATATGGAAATATTCCCTTAGAAAGGGTTAAAACAAAAAGAAGTTTTAATATTATTAAATTAATTATAATTAAATTGATAATTGTTATTGGAAAAATCAATCGTGATTTTTAATTGGTTTATTAATAAAATAAGTTTATAATTAGATTATTGTAATATTTGTGATTTAATTTGTTTACTTAAAAGTATAATCATTTTACTTTAATTATAGAAAAAATATATGTCGTATTTGCAAATTAATAAAATAGTTATTTATAAGAAGCTAATTTTTTATTTTTATTATATGTTTATGATTTCAGATTATTGGGCTAATTTTCAAGGATTTTGTTATATAGATTTTGCTCAAAATCTAGCAAGGGTTTCGTAAACTACTAAGTTTGAGTTTTGTTTTTAGAATTCAAATGTTCTAAAGGTTTTTGAAGGGGTTGAATCTATATATGCATTCAAAAATGTATTTTAAACAATGAAAATTCATAACTTCTTGAGAAAATTCTATCACTAAATTTAGATTAAAAAATGAAACATCTATTAGTTAGACCGTGCCTTTTTATTTTGCTATTTTAATTTGTTTCTAATGAAGTTATTAATAAGTATTTTTCATTCTTATTATTTTGCATATTAATTTTTTTAATTATTTTTCTAAATGAAAATATTTACTTATTTTTATTAAAACAAATAGAAATTGCAAACTAGAGTTATCTAAACATAATAACAAGTTAGATTTAAAGATAAACTATTTCCATTTTCAAATTTTAAATCTCAACTTTATAGATTGCTTTTCAAAATTCAATACATAATCTTCAACCGAAGATTAATTACTTTGCAATTATTCTTCTAACTATTTTAAATTTATGGATAAAATGTTCCAACAACTAGCGACCACTTGACATTCTTTATAAAGTATAATTTTCCACTTTTTTGAGATCCTATGTGGTCATCACAATTGCTAGAAAGATGCCAAAAAGGTGAATTAGTTGGGCTCAATCAAAAATAGTTTTATAAATGATTCTAAAGCTATTGTAAATCTTAAAAAGAACAAATATTGTAAGACAATCAAGATTTAGCAAAAAATTAATTAAAGAAATTTTCAAACTTACCACAACATAAATAAAGGGTCTTTCAAAAACTTACAAAAAGAGCGATAAGACTTGTGAAATAAAAGACAAAAGTAGTTCACATGATTTCAAGGTTACTACAAGTTTCATAAAGGTTAATCTTTTATAGAGTTGTGCAATGTTTACAGATTTTCCAAATGCTATTATTTTAGAAGTTCATATATATATATGTGTGTGTGTGTATGTATAGGCTAAATCTTTTTTAAAATATCTTAAAATTCATTGTCTTGGTGATAATAACTTCAGCGATCAATTACTTTTTGCATAAGAAGCAAGGACTAATCAGCAACATTGCATATTACACTTCTTATTCTTACTTTATAGATTAGGAGTTGTGATATTATAAATGAGGGGAATTGCTATATCCATAATTAATAATCACATTTATATAGATTATCAGTTTTATTGTGCATGGTATCCCACTATGTTGGATTTTTGGTACCATTGAGTCTGGATTCAAGAATAAGATTCACGGAAGACAACTGGTTAAAACTAAGCAAGGGTTACATGATGGTCAATAATGTTATTTGGGCCATGTAATTTTCCAACACATATTATGTGCATGATGAACAAATTATCCAAGTGTTTCCTGGACTCTTTTGTCATTATTTAATTTATTAACTTTTTTGGTCTTGGTAATTTTGGGTTATTCACATTTAGTCTTGAGAACATTCTAGTAGCATAAACTACAAGTAATTGTGAAATAATGTCAGTATATTGAACCCATTATATTCTATATAGATTATAATATATATATATATATATTTAAGGTGGTACACAGACACTGGTGACCGCTAACATCCACGGGAAAAAATCTAGGCAGATCAACCCAAAGGGATCTACCTGTCGGGCCAAACAAGCAGGGCCTAACACCAATGGCGTCGAGGAGATTTGACCTTGTGACCTCCCAATTAGTGAGGTACTTAGCAACGAGAACTCGACCAACTAAGCTAACCCTGGGGCTTTTATATTTTAATTTTATAATATATATAATTTTTAATACACAAATTATATATGGCGTAGTCTAACTTATAGACAAAATGATATTTTGTTGTTGTCAAAACTCAATGATACAATTTCAAACAAGATTGTGATTTTTGTTGTTGTTTAAAATACATTTTTGAATGCATAAATCGATTCAACACTGGGAAAAACCCTTTGAGCACTCGAATTCCTTAAATTAAACAACTTAAACTCAAGTTTTAAATTTTTTTGCTAGATTTGGTTAAAATTAATTAGAAAAAATGCTATCAAAAAGACCATTTCTTCTATTACTTAGCCTATGCAATTATTTCACAATCTAACTTATAAATAAAATGACATATTTCACTGGAATCCATTTTAAGCAAGATTGTGGTTTTTTGTTGTTTAACATATATTTTTGAATTCCTAAACGAATTCACCACTTTGGATGTCCTCTACGGTAGTGGAATTTTACAGATTAAACAACATAAACTCAAATTTTTAAAATCTAAACAGATTTTGGTTAAAATTAACTAGAAAAAAAATGCCTTGAAAAAAGCCATTTCATCTATTAATTAGACTACACCTATATATTAATGTATTAATTATATATAACTTAATATGTCATAGTTTGTATCAAATGATATATAGCTTATCTATATGGTTCCTTAACCTTATTTGTAAAACATATTAATCCCTTAAGATTTAAAACACAATAGTTACCATTACAAATATGTTAACCATGTAAAACCTTTATTGACTTGGTGGCTTGTTTAGTGCTTAATTTGTGATCGATCTCTTCACAATTCACCCATATTTTCATGGAGTTGTCTTTAGTGTGATTTTTTGGACTTTCTGGTGCTGAAATCCAGTAGAAAAAATTGAGGTGAAATCTTGATTTGTATTATTTAAACTGGTTTTTTGACTGTATATATGGATTCAACGACCTGAGAAACCCTTAAGACACTTTGATTGTGCAAGGATTATCCATCAAGCTTGTAATTTCAATAAATTCTTACCAGATTTTAGAATTTTTAAACCAAAAAACCCACCAAAAAAGCTTCCAAAAAATCACACTAAAAACAACTCATATCTTCACAATTCAACCTCCACTTTAACCTTCAATTTGTGTAGGGACTTTTCTCAATCCACGCTCAACTTGCATGCTTCAACTCAAAAGTCCTCTCGAAAACTTCATGAGTCAACTTTCTACCCTTTGAAAACATGTGTAAGACAATTCCCAATTGATATAAATGTTTGACGAATTTTTTTGACGGCTTTCAAATTCGCCATAATTCGAACTTAAGGAGCCAACTTAGGTGAACACTATTACTTACCCTAGAACAATGAGAATTGAGAGGCTTTGAGTTTTTGAGTTTAGTGAATTATTTGAATTACTTATGTTACGACTAATAGCCAATCTTTTAATTTGACATATAGGTTTTAGATATTAAGTATTTTTGATAAACAAAAACCAGTAAGGTTTTATAATTGGTTTTATTTGAAATATAGGAAGGTTAAAGGGCATTTCCTCTTATTTTGGATAAACTAGATTCTTCAAAAGCTTAAAGTTTTGTTAAAACAATTTTATCATAATTATGATATTCAACAAAAGCTTTATAAACAATGTCATGTGATATTCAACAAAAGCCTTACAAACAATGCTATGTGAAGGATAATAATTTTCTTTCCAACTACTCAACTTAAATTTACTTGACTTTTTCCCTTGGAAATTACATATTTTGTAAACTCTTAAGCACTTCCCCTTATATGAAGGACGTTTACCTTGTGAAAATTGGGTTGAATGGACTATTGTACGTTCACTTGACAATGATATTGCGTAAGGCTCACATATGTAGAGGCAACAAGCATAGGGCCTTCACCCATAAGCATCACATGTTTGGCTCAACATTGGAATTGCAAACTAGGGCACTAACCACTAGTGTGTTGCAACCAATAGGCTACATTAAGAATGAAGGTGAAGAAGCTTTAGCAATTGACTTTGAAACTTACTCAACTTTTGCCATGAATAATATAATTTGAGAACTTTAAACTTTCTTACCAAGTGGATTCTTTGTTCTATTTTGTATAACCATAGACATGCCAAATGTACCAAAGCTTTCATTTAAACGTAGAGATTTGATTTGTATCTTGGGATTAAGGACAATGCACTCAATACATCTATACAATCCCTCCTTTACCTTCCCATTTGCTTCAAAATATTTTGTATAATGGTATTGTAAATGTTTAGAAGACAAACTATTTATCAATTGAAAATTTGAATTTTTCACAATGCTTTTGTAATGAATAAAAGAGCTTAGAAAAATTGAAATTACATACCTCGAGTTTAAGTAATAGCTAGTTATATGTAAAGAAAGGTCTATGGAGTTGTTAGCTCCATTTTTCATCAATGGTTCTCCATAGAGAGATATACTTTTGTCTTTGAACCCCATATGCTAACTTTATTGCCTCTTTGGTTGATCCATGGCCTCATAAACAAAACACATATCCGGTTTATCACCTTCCACAATTCACAACACTTTCACAGGAGGCTCATTGAATAACACTATTTCTTTTGCCTTTTTCCAAAAACTTTTTTCAAACACTTTGTCAACTACCTCTTTCTCTTCAACCTTTTTGCTTCATTGAGATGCATTCCATTCATCACAAGAAAATATCTTTTGCAAGTTGGTCTTTTGTTCAACAATGAATTGCAATGAAAAAAAAGTTTGTTGCAAATCATATAATAGTTGATCAAATAAGCTCTCATTCCCTTGTGCTTTTCCTCATAAGGTTCAAAACCTTTGTGTGGTTGTAGGTGTACCTGGTTATGGATTTTGCTTGTTCCACACACTTCTTTACCCACTCAATTTTTCTAATATCCTCAAGCATGAGGTTTAAACAATGTGTTGTGCATGGAGTCCACCAATTAGTGGGTTGTTTTTCCTCCAATTTCCTTCTTGTTGTGACATACTTGGAAGCATTGTTTGTAATCACCTCTAGAACATTTTCAACCCCCACCTCAACAACCTCATCCAAAAGTCGAAATAATAATTGCGTGTACTTCATATGATGAGATGCATCCACATATTTGAGAAATATTGTTCCTTTTGGGCAAGCAAGTAAGAAATAGAGAATGTCGCGGGATATTCCATCAATCCATCCATTAGACACGATTGTGCACTCTGTTTTAGTCCATGATTGACTGAACTCTAAGAGGTATTCATCAATTCTTTGGATCTCATTTTGTAAAAATGGCTCTATGATACTGTTGGAAACACTGAGAGGGGGGGGGGGGGGTGAATCGATATTTCTTTTTCCGACTATTGTTTTACCAATTAAACAATTTATATTCAGAACATAAGATGAACAACAATAATAAATGCTTTTATTAATATAATCGTTGCAGTAAAAATAGATACAATATATAAGTGGTTGCAATCAGTTGCCAAGCTCCAACTCGGACTTTGGTGAGGCTCCAACCTCCAAAGCACTAACTCTATTTCGCCAAGACACCAATCTTGGACTTAGAAGCACCAACTCCCAAGGACTTCAATTCTTCCATATCCCGAGACACTAGTCCCAAAGACTCCTATCCTTCCTACTTCTGAGGCATCAACCCCAAGGACTCCAGTTCTTCTTACTTCTGAGGCACCAGCCCCAACGACTCCTATCCTTCTTGCTTCTGAGGCACCAGCCCCAAGGACTCCAATCCTACTTACTCTTGAGGCACCAGCCTCAAGGGTTCTAACCCAATCTTGTCAAGGTTCATTTGATAGTAATGTTATGCTCTCAGAACTCTTCTCTACTGAGTTCTGTTTGATTATAGCTTCATTGTAGTCTCCAAGCTACAACATCAATGACAGCTAGTATTCTTATGAAGAAGTTTTTACAACTTTCCACGCTGCCCACACATAGTCTCCAATAGCCTTCATGCTCTCTAATAATGTCTTCACACAGCTTTAGTCAGTCTATTGTTAGCTACACTAAGCTCTGCACAAAGAACAACTCCCTATTCGGGCTTATGTTCTCTGCTAGCTACTTCTCCCCTTCGACTGTCTACTGTCCTGTTGGCCCTTCAACCGTCTTTTTGTTCCACTGGATCCTCTCGCTGCCTTTGTCTCCTCCAGCTTATTTCCACAAAAGTGTTCAACAACCTTCAACGGCACTAACTGTTCGTTGTTCTCTACTTTTTCTGTCTTATTCGTTTCCCATGCCTCTGTCTGCCAGTTTCCTCTCTTCGCTGGCCCTTTAGATTCCTCAACGCTCGTTGTCATTTCCTCTGTGCTCACTTGCTTCTTCAGCTTCCCAGCTTTCGATTTCCTCTGTCTATTCGTGCTCATGGAACACGTTGATTCAAATGGCGAGGACCGAGTCATACAAAGAGAACACATATACAAAAAAACTATAACTCTCCTATTTTTTCATGATAGCAGGCATACACAAGGATGGCATTGTTTAATGGATAGCCACGTCCCAATTGAAATCGCAATCGGCTTGATTTAGCCTCCTGAACTATCGGGAGCGTTATTGTATTGCATTTCTGCCTCAAAGGCCCGCGCATGGCAAATATCAGAGAGATAATGGTCTTCCCCTTTCGGGACCCAAAACCTTTGGAAATAATGGTCTTCCCCTTTCGGGACCCAAAAACCCTTCAAAATGTTAAAACTGCAATTTTCCACCTTTTACACAATTATATGGCTTTTACAGCAGATCCAAATCTGACTGATCAGACGGTTAGGATTCAATTGCAGTATCAGTAATCGACATCACAAGGCTCTCAAATATTGGCGCTTTTTCTTTGGTCCGATGCGATATCGCTAGTCGCTATCAGTGATTCGCAATAGTCGCTTCG